>KV008479.1:175923-210204 GCA_001598015.1 Dorcoceras hygrometricum
AACCAGTAGCGGCGTGTGAGTGTTTATCGAAGGCCTGCGTTTCCGCGACGTTTATTTTGTATTTGCTGTTTTTGTTGTCTTTGATCTTAGACAAATCTGTATTGAGATCTGTTACAACAAAGATGAATTCAGATAGAGTTCAGTAGTTGTAATATCGTATCGTGATTTTTTGTACTTTGAAAGTTGTAATGAAATATGGTTTTATTTTTTTCGCGCCAACGGTTATTATTTCGATTTTTATTTGAGCTGAGCATATATATATATATAGATATTAGAAGAAGGAGAGAAACTTTGGGAAGACATAAAACTTGTGCATCACATGTCTATTTATAGGAGAGATTGCATGTCTGAACATAAGGTAATTTAGAAATGTATTCATATTCATTGTTTTGCTGATAGCACATCTCATTATATATATATATATATATAGATATTAGAAGAAGGAGAGAAACTTTGGGAAGACATAAAACTTGTGCATCACATGTCTATTTATAGGAGAGATTGCAAGTCTGAACATAAGGTAATTTAGAAATGTATTCATATTCATTGTTTTGCTGATAGCACATCTCATTTCCCATTTGCTGGCACCCATGTGTTGGTATTTTTTTAATCCTTCTATTCAAGATTTTTAAGCCATATCTGATAACAAATATTGATATATATGATACGAACAATGGAACACATCACCGTGTTAGAATACCTAAAGAAATGTGCAAGGTATACAAAAGAAAAAGATTTCCCTACACAAAATGTGTGTTGCATTTATCTTTGAATTGAGCTTCACATATGTTACCTGGATGGTAAGGTTCTGCGGCTGATTGTGAAAATAAAAATGACTAATACTTTTGGAAATATTAAAATGAGGAATTGAATTTGGTTGAAATGTCATTATCAAACAAATTGAAGCATCAGAAGAGGTTCGAGAAGCATAAACCAAGAGACGTGATAGATCGAGTATAAATTAGTACGGAGTTTAGAGAGGGGGTGAATAAAATCCTTTAAAAATTTGTGCTTTTAAAACTATTTTAGCAAATCAACTGAGTTACCAGCTAGCAGCTATCTTATTTCAGCAATAAAAGATTTTATGTGGAAATAGCTTAATCGAACAGGGAACAAAATAAATATGCATAATGAGATAAATAGTTTGTTTCTGGAAGGTAATAGCAAATACTTCTATAGCTCTCCTTCTTCCGATGTGGAAGATATTCTACTATAAAACTTTGATTAATATATAAAATATATCCAAAATGGATCAGTTAAGTCACACCTGATCAAAACTTCTAGTGCTCTGTACATAACAGAATAGGCTCTATTATCTCCAAAAGTTCCTGATTTTTTAATAAATTATTAAAATAAGAACAAACATATCTGATTTCAGCTGTAGGCCTGGACACAGAAATAATGTGATTCAAACACAAAGTGTTCCTAAGATGTTTCGAACAAATAATGATTGAATATAGAAAGCATAAATCGTTCAAGAGTTGGAAAGTTCAAGTGTTGTGTCATTCCTCAATTCAAACCCTCCTCCTATTTAAAGTTTTCGGATTCAAACATTAATAAATGCTACCAGTAGACTCAGTAATGAATCCTCGTACATTTACCTCCAAGTAACTAATGCACATTTAATTCTTAATAAATACACCTAATTTTTGTTCAAAACAGATAATTTTCGTACATTATTAACCCTGATATATTTAGTCGTTTTTCCGAGTTGTTCAGTGACTATAATTGATCTCTCAACTCAATGAATCGATTTTTAGCTCTGATATGATTAAGTAAACAATTTCCTACCCCATATGTTAATTTGTGTTGAACTTTTCTATCCTGAGCTGGTGGTTAAGTTGATATGATCTTCTAAGCTGCCCTTCTGAATTTGATCTGGACTGTTCTTGCAAACTATCGATTAAACCATTCTTCTCTAATCCGAGTCATCCTTACTCAACTTTTTTCTGATCTGATCTGCTTAATCTATGTTGTTAGCTAGATCCGTCCTAATTTGTTAAACCCTCACCTGAGTCCTTTGTTATCACAAAACTTATAAAATTTTATACTTAACAATTTTACCATTTTTGGTGATGACAAAACCTAGACGAATAGAATTTTAAAGAAATTACCATTTGTTTCTTTAAATCTATTACACCCTACAATATTGTTAAATACATATATAATCTAAAGTTTAGTGTGATTTTCCTAAGTAAAAGGCTCTTGCCAACTGTTTGTGCCCTGATCTGCTCAAGTTTCAAACCGAGATCTACATCACTGTGATGTTGATACTCCAAGATACTGAATAAAAGACATGCTTCCAAAACTCCAAGAGACTAAATGAAAGACAAGTCTCCAGTCCTCCTCTGATCTACATCAATACTCGGTTAATTTATTTATTTCCTCTGCCGATGCTTGCTATTTTCCTCATTTTTGGCACCACTGACTTCTTTTTAAACACTCGACTACATATGCTATTTGTGAACTGAGAGTGGCTACCCATTCAAAAAGTACTCGTCTATTCTCCCTAATTTCAAGAATCAGGTCTTGTCTGAGTGAGTATTGAGTTCTACGAACTGAATGCAGTAAAGTGTCTATCTGCTTAGAAATTGATTCTTTGAAGCTCTGTAGATTAGCTTGCAAAGAAAGCTGACTAACTTGCAGATCGCTCACTGCTTCTTTCATGTGCTCTATTACTTGAGACAAACGTCGAACTTCCGTGACAATGTAATTTGTAGGCTCTTCCAAGCTACTTGGTACAACAAGAATTAGAGACAAGTTTGTTTATCCTCATATTTGGACTTTGGGAAATCATGATCTGGTTCGATTTTAGCAGCAACTTGAGCTGCAATAGTAGGTATACCAGAAAAGTCTAATGAATTTATTGGATCTACTACGTATATATCTTCTGTCTCAGCTGTCATCAAAGTTGTCTTTTTCTGACTCTCAGTTGGCTATTCTTCTCGACTAGCAACTAAGGCTTCTGTAGAGTATCAAAAAAAAAAAATAAATCTGCTCCACTGTAACCTGGAACATGTTGTTCCTCTATGTTCTGTACTTCTCTCACTATATTTGTATCTGTACAAGTGAGATCCGGTTGCTTGCTCAAAATATGTCTCAACAATTTCAATAAGGCTATCCTTGCCCTCATGAATTATTTCACGATTCCTCCATTTGAGCTGGATGCAGCTAGTGCCTCCCTTGAACTAGTATGCTTGAGATCCGGTTGCACATCCATACAACTTTGAGCCCGATGCTCACTAACCTCTATATGAGCCTGGTGCTCGACATCTGCTTCTTCAGTCCCATGACCATCTGTATAAGACTGAGCCTTTTGCTCTGCTATCTTCACTAGAGCCTGATCTTAAGCGTCTCATCTATCTATGAAAAAGACCATGGAAATCATACGCCAAAGCTCCTCCACGGTTACTCTAGTGGTTACCTCACCAAGAGTTTCCACACTAAAGGAGTGTTTAGCAAACATGATTGGCAGTCCAGCTTCACAAAAATGCCTATAATACTCCATGATCTGCTTGAGCTCTGCCTCCAACAGACGGGTCATCATCAGATCACATTTGGTTGTGGTGCATCGTTATTGAAGTTTTCTCAGTGCGAAGCCATTGATTTCCTCATATGATATTCCCATAACCTTGCTCATATAAGCTCCGTCTCTCAACCAGTTCAGTGACCTTATCTGTCTTAGGGGTGTCAATTCGGGTGGGTCGGGTGGGTTCGGGTCGGATTGGGGTAAAAAGAAAAAAAAAATTCCGACCCGAACCCGACCCGACCCCAAACCAACCCGAAATGTATCAACCCGAACCTGATTTTTTTTAGTGGGTTCGGGTCGGGTTGTCGGGTTGGGTTGCATTTTAGTGTCAATTTGGGTGGATCGGGTGGGGTCTGTTAGAAATTGGAGATATTTCACTTGGAAACTCACAAATATAAGAGAAGAAGGAAGATGAATTCTTTCTATTGTATTTCTCTTTTAACTCAACTCACTCATACAAATGTTTAGAATAGATGGGATATTTATACTATTTTCTATGCATGTATCATGATTTAATTCCAAACCTTTCATCTACCTAGTGTGTCTAGATGATATGAATCTAGATTATTATGTCATTACTTTCAACACCCCCTCTTAAGCTAGATTCATCACTCCAAGAGATGCACGTAACTTCTTGAATGCGTCGTACTTCAAAGGCTTTGTAAAGATATCGGCAACTTGGTCTTGAGACTTCACATACTCAAGCTTCACTTCTTTCTCTGTTATGTAATCTCGAATGAAATGATACCTAGTATCAATGTGCTTGCTCCTATCATGAAATACAGGATTTTTGGTCAAAGCAATGGCGGACTTATTATCAACAAAAATCTCTGTCAGACCTTCTTGTGGGAGATAAAGTTCCTTTAACAAATTTCTTAGCCATATTGCATGGCAAACACAAGAAGAAGCTGCCACATATTCCGCTTCACAAGTGGATAAAGTAACAATCGGTTGCTTCTTAGAATTCCAAGTAAAAACCGAATTTCCCATAAAGAAAACGAATCCGGTAGTACTTCGCCGATCATCAACATCACCGGCCCAATCACTATCACAATAGCCGACAAGATTGAAATTACTAGAAGGAGCATAAAGAATTTCATAACCAAGTGTACCTTTGATGTAACGAACTATTCTCTTGGCCACTTTCAAGTGAGATGTATTAGGAGCCTTCATGTACCGACTAATAAGTCCAACACCAAAAAGAATATCTGGTCTCGTACATGTCAAATATCTCAAACTTCCAACGAGGCTCTTGAAAAATGTGGGATCGATTTTCTCACCATCATTATGCAAAGACAGTTTAACTCCACATTCCACTGGGGTGCTTACGGGATTGCAATCCTCCATCTCGAATTTCTTGAGAATTTCTTTTGCATATCCTTGTTGAGAGATGAATATGCAATCTTCTCTTTGTTGTACTTCAATGCCAAGATAATAAGACATTAAACCAATGTCTGTCATCTCAAATTCATTCGCCATAGCTCTCTTGAAATCATCAAACATTGTCTGTTTATTGCCTGTAAAAATCAAATCATCAACATACAAGCAAACAATTAAAATATCACCATCTTTATTCAGTTTTACATAGAGAGCATGTTCATGTGAACACTTGGTGAATCCATTTTCCTTGAAATATTTATCAACTCGACTATTCCAAGCCCGTGGTGCTTGCTTCAACCCATAAAGCGCTTTTTTCAATTTCAAGACCTTATCCTCATGTCCTTTCACCATATAACCCGGAGGTTGTTCAATGTATACTTCTTCTTCCAAATAGCCATTCAAAAAAGCGGATTTCACATCCATTTGGTGAATTTTCCAATCATTCTTTTGCTTGTATCCTTTAGCGACCAACCTCGCTTTATATTTTTCAATCTCACCTTTAGCATTTCTTTTAACTTTATATACCCATTTCACACCAATTGAGCTTTTACCTTTAGGTAATGATGCAAGTTCCCACGTGTCATTTTTCCTTATTGCCTTTATCTCTTCATTCATGACATTTTTCCATTTTTCATCAGAAACGGCATCTTCGAAACCTACAGGCTCTATTTCGGCATGTAAACAAAACTGAGTAAATTCACTTAAATTTTGTACTTCCTCGGTGGTTTCGTATAACTCACGGAGACTTTTAAACCTTCGAGGTTGACTACTTGAACCGTCTTGATCATCTTGTGGTGGAGGTGACAGTGGTGGAGTAGTAGGATGTGTACTTTCTTCTTCTTGATCATCAAAGAATGGGCTATAACTATATGTTTGATTTGAAACATTCCAATCCCATGCACGTTTTTCATCAAATTCAACATCTCTACTCAAAATAATTTTCCCATTGTTCGGGTTGTACAATTTATAGCATTTCGAATTTGTATCATATCCAATGAAAACATACCTTGCACTTTTGTCATCAAGTTTAGTCCTCTTTTCATCCGGCACGTGTGCATAGGCTATGATTCCGAACACCCGCAAGTGAGCAACATTTGGTTTATAATCACTCCAAGCTTTATTTGGTGTTTTTCCATTCACACTTTTATTGTGCCACCGATTTGTCAAATACACTGCACAAGTAACGGCTTCGGCCCAATATTCTTTTGGCATATTTTTCTTTTCAACATGCTCCTCACCGTGTTGAGAATGGTTCGATTCTTTCTCTCAGATACTCCATTTTGTTGCGGCGAATATGGAGTTGTCATGGGACGATGAATTCCATTATCCTCACAAAACTTTTTGAACTCATTAGAAGTGAACTCGCCTCCTCTATCGGACCTAAGAGCTTGGATTTGATAGCCACTTTGTTTTTCCACCATAAGTTTGAACTTCTTGAAGGTTTCAAACACCTCCGATTTTTTCTTGATAAAATAAACCCAAGTTTTCCGAGAAAAATCATCAATGAAAAGTATAAAGTAATTACTTTTACCAAGCGATGACGGCTTGATAGGTCCACATACATCAGAGTGTATCAGCTCTAATGGATGTTGAGCTCTTGTCATAGACTCCTTCGGAAAACTTTTCCTTGCTTGCTTACCCAAAATACATCCATCACAAAGTTGATTTGGGTGGTCGATGAAAGGAAAACCTTTCACCATTTTTATTTTACTCATTAGTCTCAAGCTATCAAAATTCAAGTGCCCCAATCTCATATGCCACAACCATGATGAATCTTTAAAGCAAGATTTCAAGCACATCGGAACATCACTTTGAATATTCAACAAGAACATCCTATTTTTCGTCATGTACCTTGGCTATTAGCCTTCCACTTTCATCTTTCATGGTCAAACTTTTATCTTTCAAGCTAATTTCATAATTTTTCTCTAAAAGTTGACCCAAACTTAGAACATTACTTTTCATGTCCGGGACATAGTAGACATTAGAAATAAGTTGATGGCTACCATTTTTAGACCGAAATAAAATTGTACCTCTTCCTTGGACTTGAACTTGTGATGAATCTCCAAAAGTAACATTGCCTCCAATGGACTCATCAAGTTCAACAAACAAATCCTTCTTACCACAAATATGACTACTTGCGCCGGAGTCAAGATACCACTTATCATTATCTTGCTCTTGAGTAGTTTTGCAAGCGAGAAGCAAAGTGGGGTTTACTTCCTCAGTAGAGTTTTCCGCAAAATTATTCGTCTCCTCCACATTATTTCTACACTCATAAGAGTAATGACCAAATTTATGACAATTATAACACTCAACATTTGACTTATCATACCTTTGTTGAGTTTGTCTACCTCCTCCTCTTGGACCTTTTCCTCGTCCACGACTTCTTCCTTGGTTGAAGTTTTGGCTAGATTCATTGTTGTGAAAATTATTGTCACCTCTTCCTCGTTCATAACCACCACGGCCTCTATCTTGGCCTTGATTTCTACCTCCTCCACGTCCTCGACCTCTTTGGGATGTGCCATGATTTGTCTCCTTCTCTTTCAAGGTTAGCTTTGCTTTCAAAGCTTGTTCCACCGATTCATGAGACTTCTACAATCTTTCTTCGTGAGCTTGTAGCGATCCGGAAAGTTCATCAACAGTCATGGTGTCCAAATCCTTGGACTCTTCAATGGCAACAACAATGTAATCAAATTTTGAATCTAACGATCGTAGGATTTTTCCAACGATTCGTTCATCCTTCAAATCTTCTCCATATCTCTTCATTTGGTTAGTGACAACAAAGACTCTTGAAATATAATCTAAAACTGATTCGGATTCAGTCTTGCGCAAGGATTCAAACTTACCTCGTAGAGTTTGGAGACGCACTTTCTTGACTTTATCAACTCCTTTAAAAGAAGCTTGAAGAACATCCCATGCTTGCTTGGAGGTGGTTGCACTAGCAACCTTCTCGAACATCTTCTCATCCAAATTTTGATGAATGAGTGTAAGCGCCTTTTGATCTTTCTTCTTGGCGGTAGCGTCATCACCCTCGGCTTCTTTCTCCACAGGGTCCCAACATTCATAGGCTCCAAGCAAAGCCTTCATTCTTATACACCAATTATCATAATTATCTTTGGTGAGAGGTGGAACTTGGAAGGGAGTTCCTGTAGACATCTTTTCTTCAAGCTCTCAAGAGGCTCTGATACCAATTTGTTAGAAATTGGAGATATTTCACTTGGAAACTCACAAATATAAGAGAAGATGGAAAATTAATTCTTTCTATTGTATTTCTCTTTTAACTCAACTCACTCATACAAATGTTTAGAATAGATGGGATATTTATACTATTTTCTATGCATGTATCATGATTTAATTCCAAACCTTTCATCTACCTAATACATGTATCATGATTTAATTCCAAACCTTTCATCTACCTAGTACATGTATCATGATTTAATTCCAAACCTTTCATCTACCTAGTGTGTCTAGATGATATGAATCTAGATTATTATGTCATTACTTTCAACAGGGTCGGGTCGGGTTGGGTAAAAAATTTAAAAAAAATTCTGACCCAAACCCGACCCGAACCCGAACCAACCCGAAATGTCTCAATCCGAACCTGATTTTTTTCGGATGGGTTCGGGTCGGGTCAGAATTCGACACCCCTAATCTGTCTCATCCTATGACATCAGTAGATCTTCTACTTTGGCCATATTCTCCACAAGAGTCATAGACGAGATAGTATTAAGCCTTACCACAATTAAAAATTTCTTCCACTTATAAAATCTTCTAATGCAAGGGTACACCTCATCTCGAGCTTTCTGAACCACAAGGAGAATTGTTCCTGAACTAAGTTGGGTTTGTTGACCGCCTCCAGCAATCCTTTCCTTTATCATCTAGATCGATCTTTGGAAGAAAGTGTGTGACCTAGTTAATCTCCCAGATGATTATAAACTTCTGGAACCCACCCCAAATTTTGGGATCTTCTCCCTTTGATAAAATTCCTAACAGTTGGCGGAGGAGCAGTTGTAGCTATCATAACAGGTACTAAAAGGATTCACCATCTTCGGCCTCTTCAATCTGGCCTGATTTTACGGTGAAAAGACAGAAGATGAAACCTGACCATCTCCTGGTGTGGAAGACTCTGAATTGGATGGAAAGATTTTTGAGTCTTATTTTCGTACACATGCCACCCTTTCCGGGTGCCTATGATGCTACTTCTATCACCAAAGGTTTCTCCACAGCTTGAGAGCTATCCTCAGGGACTTGAATAGGCTGTGAAGCCTCTACGCAGCTTGAGAGCTGTCCCCAGGGACTTGAATAGGCTGTGAAGCCTCTACGCAGCTTGAGAGCTGTCCCCAGGGACTTGAATAGGCTGTGAAGCCTTAGAACCCTCACCATCAGCTTTTTTATTCTTTGCTGCTTCCCCTCGAGCAGCTTCTCTTGTCTTCTTCTCCTTTCTCATCTACTTCTGCTCTACAACTTTAGCATCCTCAGCATCCTTCCTTGTTTCTTTTGCTAAAGTATTCTTGACTTCACCAATCTGTCTCTTGCCCTCCAGTAACTCGGAGATTTTTGTGACATTTTCTAGTCGATAGGTGTGAACGAACTTGGTGTTCAACACCTTCAGAGGATGCAGAGCTATTGACTCCTCAAGGTCAATACTCGGAAATCTCTCCAGCAACCCGTTGAGCTGCACAGCTTACCCCTGAGGTTGTTTGGCAAGAGTAGACACCATAACTGTCAAAATACCTAATAGTACGCTGGCCCAGTTTATCTCCACCCTATGCTGATTGCAACCATCATCTCATACCGCTCCATAGTCACATCATCAAATGAGCCGGTCTTGGCACTGAAATACTTGCCCACAATGTCATTCAACAGGCGGTACTCAACCTTCATGTCCTTCTTCTTACTGGAAGGCTTGAAATGCGCACCGAACAGAAACACTCGAATTTCATCACTTCCACAGCCTCCGTGGGCATCCCAGTAAAAGTTGTGTTCCCTCATTTGGCAACCTAAAAAACTCTGTAAATATCTGTTGGGTAATCACAATCTCTTTCTAGCCACAATACTAACCAAAGCTTCACCGATTATCAAAACTCTGATGAAAAACTGAGTCAGAGCCTCCTCATAGACTGAGCCAGACACCCCAAGAATGCTTCTGAGCTTCGAACAAATAGAACATCTTCACCATAACGCCTTTGATTATGGAAATAACTAAGTCAAGTTGATCTGCAAGGCGTTGTTAGCCAAATAAAAAATGGAGAATTTAGAGTAGAGAAAGTGTGTGGGATGATTCGCAAATGAATAAAGATATAAAATTTGAGTGTTGAGTTTTATGATCGCAAAGTGAGTTTTGAAGAGTAAGGCAAAATGAAAATATTTACAGTGTTATATATGTTCGAATGGTGAAAATATGTTACGGTACAAATGTCGATCTGTGAATGAAAGAGGTTGGAAATTCAAACTTTGTAACATTACGATTAAAAAAGCATTTTAAATGTGGTAAATTCACAATCGTTTGTTAAGATAAAATTTATATATTTTGGTGATAACATAAATAAGATAAAGAACTGAACATTAAGCTATCAGATTTGAAGTAATCGGGTTCTATCAGATTTGGATTAAAAGTTATCGAGGACTCAGATCCGTTCAGATTTGGACTAGGAATATTCAGATCAGATCAGAGCGTTTAGAACAGTTCAGAGACTTTCATGATGATTTCAGATCAGAGCGTTTTAGAACAGTTCAGAGGCTTTCATGACGATTTCATATCAGAGCGTATTGGGTCAGTTTAGAGGGTTCAGAACAGATCAGATCAGAGGATGTCAGTTAAGAACTGAGGCTTCTATAACAGAACAGATCAGATCAGATGTTTGTAAGGAACAGAATGTTAGAGTAAGTGCCCAACTAGCCAACTTGTGGCGTGTGGGCTTTTGATGACTCTTTGTGTAAAACAATATTTGTTTATGAAATTCACATTTTATATGGCATTCTTTATCATCTTTTTTATTATAATGATTAACAATTGTGTTGGATAAAGACCTAGAATGTACCATAGTGTGTGTTAGATGTGATAGTGGATATGATGGCTATCATGAAACACATCTAATAGTCACTGTGTATTCTAAACTTGTTCCTAGTCGATTGGGCCGTCAAAATGAGGATAAGGCCGCCCGAGTTTGAGACTAGCATCTGCGATGTGAAGTATCACGTTTCATTGATAGGGAACATTGTGATGTTCTGAGCATGCAGATGGATGGTTTTCCTGGAGAACTATCGAACTAACCTCGTTCGGATTCTTCAAGTGGTTACCATTTGTCGAGTGGAGATTCCGAGGTCTTGGTTGTATGAATTAGTCCTTACTACTCGAAACATCATTGAGACTCTACATGATTAGTCGTCTCACTTTGACTCGTTTACCGACTCCGTGAGGGTCATCAGGTGTCGAGATTGAGTGAGGTCACGAAGCATGTGAGAGTCGATGTTTTGTTGTCGAGGATTCACCGTTTGCCCTAGTGCGTGGATATCCTATGCTGTCTGAAGAGATAATAGTGTGACAAATCTCTGGCCAGAGTACTCTTGTGCTTTAGTGTAAATGAGTTTACCTAGTAGCACTCGTGATGTCGCTATTCTGATCTCCAATATGTATGCATGGCTATCGAATCTCTAACAACTCTCGATTTACCAATGATCGTTGATTCGATCGGGATATATGAGTTGAAAGGACCGTACTATACTCTAACCATGACTGACTGGTTCTTGCAGGCACTATCAGTGATACCTAGGGGATCATAGGGCGATGTTTCTAGGCGCTTTACCATGGTCCAATGGGTAGATCAGAAAAATGTGTTTTCTGATTCACAATGAGTTGTGAGCCCACGACTAGCTGTATCCCTGAACCATTGAGGGTTACACAGTGTACTGGTTTACCAATTCCCGTGCAGACAAGGATATGATACTCAAATTGTTGAGTATAGTAGGAGGAAGGTTGGGAGTATGACTTCCCAAAAGTAGCTAAGGGAGTAGGATTTCCATATTTAGCTAATGAGAGTAAAACCTATACGATAAGCGCCATTTTGAATTCATCACAACCGTTGATCTATTTAATGTTCCAGCTGGGGTACTGTCAGATCAGATCACATATAAGTATCAAGTTGTATTACACGAAATCTGAATAGATTCAGATCACACGTATTCAGCTGACTCAGCACTATTAACTCTGATCTGTTGTTCCCCCTAAAGCTGAGGTTCTCCCAAATCTGAAATTTACCAAAGCTGAGGTTCTCCTTCGTTCTCCCTGAACAGAAGACCCAAATTTGAAGTAAACTAAAGCTGTTCAACCTGCAAGATTACGCACAAACATAGATTAAGGCAATTCTGAGAGACCAAGAATGTTTTGAAAATACGAAAACTTAGAGTCTGGTAGAGGTTTCGTGAAGGTGTCAGCAACTTGCTGATCTGTTGACACATACTCCAGCTGGACGTCCTTCTTAAGTACGTGATCTCTTATAAAATGATGACTTATGTCAATGTGCTTTGCTCTTGAATGCAGCACATAGACCAAGAATGTTTTGAAAATACGAAAACTTAGAGTCTGGTAGAGGTTTCGTGAAGGTGTCAGCAACTTGCTGATCTGTTGACACATACTCCAGCTGGACGTCCTTCTTAAGTACGTGATCTCTTATAAAATGATGACTTATGTCAATGTGCTTTGCTCTTGAATGCAGCACATGGTTCTGAGTGATGGCTATCGCACTGATATTATCACAGAAAATAGGAGCTTCAGAAGCATCAATGTCGTAGTCTCTAAGCTGATGTTGAATCCATAAGATCTGAGCACAGCAACTTCCAGCTGCTAGTTACTCTGCTGGCCGTGGAGTAGACCCCACTGGAGGTGTCCCAGGAGGTGGTTAGAGTGTTCCAGTTAGCGTATAGCATATTATGTATCAGTACTGTTAGCCGGGGTTTGTCCTGTGCTTTGTAATAGTGGTTGTATGGTACTGGATATATGTTTTAATGCTGTACTGTTGTACTGAATTGATTTGGTAAATTGGGATATTTTAAGTATTGTTATATTTTAAATTATATGTTTTAATCGTCAGGCCAAAGCGAAAATTTTAAGCCACTTTTGTATGCTTCCGCTATTGTTGTGCGTGGTTTAACTCTGTATTGTGCACGAGACCTGACAATTGAGGCACTTCTAAACTCTGTAGCAATCCACCAGGTCTCATTCTCTCGGCCTTGACCTGTTGACAATTCAAGCACCGTGCTACAAATCCAGAGATGTCATTCCTCATGCCTTCCCACCAGTAGTGAGACTTCAAGGCATGATACATCTTCTTCTCACCCGGATGCACACTGTAACGACCACAATGGGCCTCATTCAAGATGGTTTCCTTCAAATCAATCAAATTCGGAACAACCAATCTACCACAAAATCTCAAGCATCCATCAGAAGCAACGGTAAAATCTTCCGACTGACCATTCTGGGCCTTAATCTTCAACTCATGAATGTACAGGTCAGTCCTCTGTGCTGCCCTAATGTCTGCAATCACCTGTGGTTCAACCTGAAGAGAAGAAACCACAAAGTACTGATCATCTAGCTGAAAACGCCATCCAGAAGTCCCCAAATCCTCATGGACTTTGGATATACTCAACGACATCAACATCGCAGGATAGGCTTTCCTACTCAAAGCATCCGCCACTAAGTTCATCCGCCCAGGCTGATACTGAATCTCACAGTCAAAATATTTGAGCAACTCCATCCAACGACGTTGCCTCACATTCAGATCTGACTGAGTGAAGATATACTTCAAACTCTTGTGGTCCGTGTACATCACAAACTGTTCACCATACAGATAATGACACCAAATCTTCAACGCAAAAACAATGGCGGCCAACTCCAGATCATGAACGGGGTATCTCGTCTCATGGGCTTCAACTGTCGAGACGCATAAGCTATCACACGCCCGTTCTGCATCAATACACAACCCAGACCATTCAGAGAAGCATCAGAACAAACAACAAAACCTCCACAACCCGAAGGCAAAGCCAACACATGATGTAATGCCCAGAATCATTAAGAAGAGGATTAGTTGAGTAATTTTGACATTTAAGAATTTTATGAAGCTTGATTATGAGTTCGGATTTCTTCTGGAAGTGTGGAGTGATTAAGGAACTGTGTATCGTTAGATTTCGCTAAGTATGCCAGACGAAGTAACCAGACGAAGTGATTTGATAAAAATCAGCAGCAGGTTACTGTAGCTCGTGACTGGTTGAATTTTGGAAAGTTTGTCCTTATGAAATTTTAGAGAAGATAGGTGATCTAGCATATCGACTAGCTTTACCTCCATCTCTTTCGGGTATACATGATGTTTTTCATGTATCTATGCTGAGAAAGTATATGCCTGATACTTCTCATGTTATTCCTGCTGAAGAAGCTGAGTTGGATGAAACTCTGAGCTATTTTGAACAACCAATTCAGATTCTTGATCGGAAAGAAAAACAACTTCGAACAAAGATGATTCCATTGGTGAAGATTCAATGGAATCGACATGGCGTTGAAGAAGCAACGTGGGAAGTGGAAGATGATATGAAACAACGATTCCCGTATCTCTTCCAATAAGGTTAGCTCTTGTTCAGTATCAATTTCTCCTTATGTACCATGTATATATAACAACTGCTGATGAGTTCGAGGACGAACTCAAATCTTAAAGGGGGAGAAATGTAATGCCCAGAATCATTCAGAAGAGGATTAGTTGAGTAATTTCAACATTTAAGAATTTTATGAAGCTTGATTATGAGTTCGGATTTCTTCTGGAAGTGTGGAGTGATTAAGGAACTGTGTATCGTTAGATTTCGCTAAGTATGCCAGACGAAGTAACCAGACGAAGTGATTTGATAAAAATCAGCAGCAGGTTACTGTAGCTCGCGACTGGTTGAATTTTGGAAATCAGTTCAAGTGTTATTTTTTGTTGGTTACAGCTGGAAACAGACGCGCGAATAGAAGGGTCAATGAGAAAGCGCCACGTGTTAGTTACTGTTACGCACGAGGAATCAGCAGCAAGAGTTTCTTACGCATCTGCTGGTTTATGTACCTGCTGGTTATCGATGTGTATCTGCTGATTATTGATGTATCGGCTGATTGATGATGACATAGGTGCGACGGCGTCGTTTTGATTATAAACGCAAACCAGTCGAAGGGAAAATGGTTCCAGCTGAGACATGAATGCGACATCGTTTTGACTTATGACTATGAGACTTGATAGCAACTAGGCGAGGAATTGGAAATCAGTCGATAGATTGATGTATCTGCTGGTATCAGTCGAGGGATCAATGCGACACCGTTTTGATTATAAACAGGAGATGTTGCTACGATGTCGTTTCGACTAATGTTGCGAAATCAGCCGTTGGAATAAGAGAGCGACCAGCTGCTGGTTTCTTTTAATCAAAGTAATACCTGCTGAGGATATGTTACGACGTCGTTGAGATTAGTTATAACGACATCGTTTTGAGTTTTGAAATGTTGCGACTGGATTCCTGTTGTTGCGACTGGTTACTACTACAGCTGGTTATCGCGTCTGCTGAAGAACAACGATATTCGAACAGCAACTGAAGACGATCAACAGCAGTTGAGGAATCTATTTATCGTTATCCACATTCGAAGCGGTGGGAGTATATCTTGTTTGAATACTCAGCGTGACACGTGGAACTTACATAAAACACGTTGGAAATGCTGCAGAATTACAGAGATCGATTGTCTATAAATAGGAATGAATTTGAAATACTGTGAACATCTGGATTTCAGTTATCGACCTTTGATCTTGGAAGTATCTTCGGAAGTGAGGAACAGAGTGTAAGAACGTTAACTGAAGCATTTTGAAAACAGAGGAATAAAGGTATAATCTGACAGAAGAGTCAGGAACTAGATTACTCGAGAATGATAGTTCTTGAGTATTCCGCTGAAATCACATACATATTTGATTACTGTTCTTGATTTAGAACTTGAGTTATGTGTGTGTCGATCCATCACAGGTAGTGGATCTTTTCTATTTGCATGAGTTTGTATATGGAAGAGAATTGAATTGATTCTAATGCCTAGGACTGAGTTGGCCTGATTTCGAAGCCGGAGATGGTTTCGATAGATGAATATTCATGTCAAGATCGGATACGAATCTTGATGGCGTCGAACTGATATGGAATCAATTCGGAAATGAAAGAAAAGAACTAGAATTATTTCATGTCATGACATTTAATTGCAGTTGATACACTGTTATGCATTTATTGTTCTTATGTGTACCTGCTGATTATATTGAGATAATTCTCACCGGAGTTCATCCGGCTGTTGTTGTGTTTTGTATGTGTGCATGACAACAGGAAGATGCTTCTGCTGATTTACGCTTCTGCTGGTTGAAATTTTTTTTTAAGTACGTATGTATGAACCAGATTAGATTTATTGAACTTGTTTAGTTTAAATTAATAACCCACTGATTAAGATTAGAAAAGTAATTGTGAGCAGAGAGCCTCACACAGGAGCAGTAGTCAGCTTCTCCTTAAGCAACTGGAAACTCGACTCACACTCATCTGACCACAGAAATCTCCTATCCTTCTGGGTCAACTGCGTCATCGGCTTGGCTATCAAAGAAAAACCCTCAATGAAACGTCTGTAATAGCCAGCCAAACCCAAGAAACTATGGATCTCAGAAAGATGCTAGGTCACTCCCAGTTAAGAACTGCTTCGACCTTACTCGGATCCATTAAAATACCTTCTGCAGATATGACATGACCCAAAAATATTACTCTATCCAACCAGAATTCACACTTGCTGAACTTCGCATACAGCTGTGAGTCTCTCAGTTTCTGCAACACCAGTCTCAAATGTTCCTTATGCTCTCTGAAATTCCTCGAATGCACCAGCATGTCATCTATGAAGAAAATTACAAAATGATCGATGTACTCACTAAAGACGTGATTCATCAGATCCATGAATACAGCAGGAGCATTCATCAATCCAAAAGGCATCACTAGAAACTCATAATGCCCGTATCTAGTCCTGGAAGCCGTCTCGCCACATCCGCATATCTAATCCACAACTGATGATAACAGATCGCAGATCGATCTTAGAGTACACTGCCGATCCCTGCAGCTGAAGTCATCAATCCTTGCCAAAGGAAACTTAATCGTCGCTTTATTCAACTGTCGAAAATCCACACACATCCTCATAGATCCATCATTATTCACAAACAAAATCGGAGTTCCCCAAGGCGACATACTCGGCCTACTAAATCCTTTCTCCAAAAGATCACGCAACCGATCATTTAGCTCTTTCAACTCAACTGGCGCCAATCGATAAGGGGCTCTTGAAATCGGGGCTATTCCTGGCACCAACTCTATGCTGAAATCAATCTCTCATCTCGAAGGGAATCCAGGAATCTCATCCGGAAAAACATCAGGGAACTCTCGAGCAATCGGCACATCACTCAACTCTATCCGAGATTCTCGGGAAACGTCAAGGACATTTAAATCATAAATCCTGAATTCTCTAGCGACAACAGGCTGAACATCTCCATGGCCGACACTAGTGGAATCTTCGATCACGAATCAGCACCGTAGAAATCCCACTTCTACCCAACTTGAGGTCTAAACCTCACCACAACCAAAATCTCTAATCTCCAAAACAATCAGATTAGTCACCAACACATGCTCATCAAATCTAATCACACAATCCACAACCACCTCACGGGACCAAACACGTACCAGCTAGAGTAGAAACAGATACAACATCACACAGTGGGGTAACACTCAACCCACACTCATGCACAAACAAATCAGAGATAAAAGAGTGCGATGCTCCTGTATCAAATAAAACTCGTACAGGAAAGTCAAAGATAGCGCAACTACCTACAATAACTCCTCCAGGCATATCATCAGCTTGCTCTATCATCAAGGCATTCACCTGAGCTTGCCGCGGTCCCAGAAACTGAGGTCTAGAAGATCCTCCAAACCTAGACGGTTCTCGTGGTTGGAATCCTGATCGTTGGGACTGGGCAAAAGGTTGCCGTCTCTGCGAAGAACCACCAGCTGAACCTTGCTGCGACTGATTCGAAGGTTGTGCTCCCCTCAGACACACCCTAGCAAAATGTCCAGGCTGCCCACAATTATGGCAAAGATCCTGAACTCCACAACACTGTGTAGTCATATGCCTACCTCCGCACTGACCACACGTCACTCCTCCAGAGCCACTACCACCAGAGCTAACAGAACCAGAAGAACTCAAATTTGATCGTCTCTTGAACTACTTACCACGAGGCTTAAACCTTTGACGATTCGACTGCTGTGACATCTGAGGAGGCTGAAACGATGGCATCGCTTCGGGCACAGGTTGAAAAGTGCATCCAGCTGTCGTCTGAACCTGATTCTATGCTTCTAACAGACTCTCCTCAATGTCCAATGCTCTATCCACTGCCTCAGCGACGTCGCAGGAGAACCAGCTAATACCATACGGAACAACTCAGGTCTCAAACTGTTAGAGTAGATGCCCAACTAGCCAACTTGTGGCGTGTGGGTTTTATAGACTCTTGTATATGACAATCTTTATTTATGAAATACGCATTTATTTATGGTATTATTTATTTTAATTGTGATCATAATGTTAACAATTGTGTTGGATAAAGACCTAGAATGCACCATAGTGTATGTTAGATGTAATAGTTGATATGATGGCTATCATGAAACACATCTAATAGTCACTGTGTATTCTGAATTCGTTCCTAGTCGATTGGGCCGTCAAAATGAGGATAAGGCCGCCCGAGCTTGAGACTAGCATCTGCGATGTGAAGTACCATGTTTCATTGGTAGGGAACATTGTGATGTTCTGAGCATGCAGATGGATAGTGACCTGGGGATCTATCGAACTACCCTCGTTCGGACTTTCCAAGTGGGAGTCTGAGAATCTGCGATGTGAAGTACCATGTTTCATTGGTAGGGAACATTGTGATGTTCTGAGCATGCAGATGGATAGGATAGGGCGAGTCTGAGACTAGCATCTGCGATGTGAAGTACCATGTTTCATTGGTAGGGAACATTGTGATGTTCTGAGCATGCAGATGAGATGCGATTTTATTATAAAATACGATTTTGTATTTAAAATATGATTTTGTGGATAAATATTAAATAATTTGATTATTTAAATTCATGCAATTTAATTAGATTGATTGCATGTTTGGGATGATCGAGAGCCGTGCCCAATGTGTTAGGTGTATGCTTTAGGTTTTGCGATTTCGGTTGTAATATATTGTTGATTATCATATAAAGTGGGTCTGTTTGTGGCCCGTTCCCACCCCTTGAGAATTGTATCCCTTACTTGTCATGGCAATTTAAATGTAAATTACTAGATTTAGTGGGAGGACATCTGAAGACGGTGGAGATGACGATCAAAGATATTGAAGACCGAAGATCTGTAAAACCGGAAGCAATTATAATAGGATTGCATTGCATATTGTATTTCACCTAGGACTGGACCCAGGTCCGTGATTGGCAACCACGGACCACATAGCTCTCGCGATCGATCATCCCAAAGTTTATTTATATAATCGATATATGTTGAATCCGCATGTTTTAAATTATGATTTAAAATTGCATGAGACCAAATTTTCAAAAATAAAATCCCTCGTTTTAAATACGATTTAAAACTGATATCAAGATTAAAAGTTTATTCGATAAACTTATGGAATTTAAATCTGTTTAAATTATCCCTACCTTCCATCAACAATGGGTGTACGTCGATGCTACCCGCATACATGGCCCGGCTCATATTATTGAGGGGGTTATGTATGCCGGAAAGCTGTCCACGCCATTGACAATTGTTGTGAGTTGGTTGGAACTCCCTTTAACGTTGGCTCATATTATTGGGGACGTTAAGGGGACCGTCCTTCACAACTCAACATTGATGGGTCATCTTGTCACGTGATAGTAAACAGCGTCATATTATTGGGTCCTTACTGGACGTGAGGTGAATACATGGAGGTTGCACCGGTTGCAATTGGACTCTACCTTTTGGGGGTCATGGTTGGCTGATATTATTCGGGACCATGATCGCTTGATTGGACTCGGTGTACCCACTAAGGAAACTTGCTTTCCCGATTTCATTAGAGGGTGGTGAAATCGTTAAAATAGTGGGAGGGTAATTCATAAAACTAAATGACCTTGTTTTATGTCTTAGCGTTTTTCATATATAGTTAGTAATGCATGTCTGTTTTCTTTTCAGTATACTGCTTTATAATGTCTTCGATCAAAAACCCACTCGCTGCTATACTGGATAGCAACAAGTTCACCGGTCTGAACTACCAAGACTGGCTTCGAAACCTCAACATTGTGTTGGTTTCGGAGAAACTTCTCTATACGATAGAGAAGAGCCCTCCGAAGGAAGCCCCTGCCGATATCAGCCCTGAGGAGCTGATTATGCTTCAACAATGGTGGGACGATGAGCTTAAGACTCGATGCTATGTGATGGCATCGATGTCCAACGAAATGCAACGGCGCTTTGAGAAGATTATGTATGGCATGATCTCAACTAGACCGGATGTCGCATATGCTCTGAGTGTCACGACCCGCTACCAGGCCAACCCCGGCCAATTGCATTGGAAGGCTGTGAAGGATATTCTTAAGTACTTGCGAAGGACTAAGAATATGTTCATGGTCTGTGGGGGTGGTGAACTGAAATTGGAAGGCTACACTGATTCTAGCTTCCAATGTGACGTGGATGATTCGAAGTCTACCTCTGGATTTGTATTCATGCTCAATGGTGGTGCTGTCTCTTGGAAGAGTTCCAAGCAAGACACCATCGCGGATTCAACCACTGAGGCTGAGTACATCGCAGCATCAGCTGCTGCTAAGGAGGCGGTTTGGATGAGAAATTTCGTCCAAGAGTTGGGCGTCATTCCTGATGGAGTTGGTCCAGTCCCGGTGTACTGCGACAACACGGGTGCCGTTGCACAAGCAAAGGAGCCTAGGTATCACCAAAGATCCAAACATATACTGAGGAAATACCACATAATCCGGGATATTGTGGCTAGAGGTGACATAGCAGTTGAGAGAGTCGCCTCTACGGACAACATTGCTGATCCACTTACGAAGCCCTTGCCAGGACCGTTGTTTGAAAAACATCGCGAAACAATGGGAGTGCGTTTGATGAGTAGTTGGCTATAGGGCAAGTGGGAGATTGTTAGAGTAGATGCCCAACTAGCCAACTTGTGGCGTGTGGGTTTTATAGATTCTTGTATATGACAATCTTTATTTATGAAATACGCATTTATTTATGGCATTCTTTATTTTCATTATGTTTTATAATGTTTAAAATTGTGTTGGATAAAGACCTAGAATGCACCATAGTGTATGTTAGATGTGATAGTGGATATGATGGCTATCATGAAACACATCTAATAGTCACTGTGCATTCTGAATACGTTCCTAGTCGATTGGGCCGTCAAAATGAGGATAAGGCCGCCCGAGTCTGAGACTAGCATCTGCGATGTGAAGTACCATGTTTCATTGGTAGGGAACACTGTGATGTTCTGAGCATGCAGATGGATAGTGACCTGGTGATCTATCGAACTACCCTCGTTCGGACTTTCCAAGTGGTTACCATTTGTCGAGTGGATAAGTCCGAGGTCTTGGTTGTACTGATTAGTCCTCACTACTCGAAACGCCATTGAGGCTCTACATGATAGGCGCCTCACTTTGACCCGTTTGCCATCAAAACGGGCCCGATATCGAATATCGGCCCGAAAACTTCACGGGCTGCCCGGGACAGGCCCGAACTAAACCCTAGAAGAAATCAGCCGTCACGACATCACCGGACCATCACCGGACGGCGGCCGCCGCCACCAAGAAAATCGCGCGGCGGCAACCGCACAACATTGCGCCAAGCGCGACGCACGTCCGCGCGCAACGTCGCGCGCCCAGCGGCGAGGACCATGCGCAACCAGTGCGCAAGATCGTGGCAACCAGCAGGCCACCATGCGTGCAAGCAGCGGCGTCCCAACGTCTGGCCAGCAGCAACTCACGGCCGCCCATCGTCGCGAATCCAGCAGCGCAACAGCTTGCGCGGAGTGGCGCCCATCCGTACAGCCACGATGCGCAACAAGCACTCACATCTCGGCCACCTTCGCGCAGCCAGTGCGCGCAATCAGCCCCCACCGGCCGTGCAACTTGCACGACCATCGCACGAACAGCGTGCTACCGCACGCGCTCATGCGCGCGGGGAGGGGCCGTGGCCTTTTGAATTTTTTTTTTGTTTCAATCGATTCAATCTGAAATTCAAGAGATTAGATACAATTCAGGCAACAATTTTATTGATCAGATCCGAACCTTGGCTCTGATACCACTGTTGGGAAAAAACGGTGCAGGATCCGGATCCCGCCTCCCGGGGTGCAGCGGAAAACAAAATTGCCCGGGAGACGATCAATACAATTCAAAATCAAACACATTCATAGGGTGTTTTCATTGATTACCTTGCTGGCAACTCGTGCCTGGCTCCAACGGAATTACAAGAACGCCGGCTCTTCTCGGTAGGCGGCGGTAGATCCGTCAATCAGGTACACGACCGGAAACGATCTCCCTCCGATCAGCTTGCACTAGAAGACTGATGGATTTTATCACCAACGGATTCTCCTCGTCAAGTTGGCCGGAACAAATTCCGGCGAAGCAAGGCGGCGGCGGCGGCGGCGGCTTTTGGGAGAGGAGGGGGCGGCGCACTTAGGGCTAGGTTTAGGGTTGTAGTGTAATCAAGAGTAATCTTAATGATTGAAGCCTTTAGTCTAATTAAATAGACTAGTGATCTTGGACCGGCCCAACGGGCCCGGGTCCAACGTATGAACATTCGGTTAATCCCTATCACCGTGACTTCATCATAACTCCGATCGCCGATCAGATCGGACCGATCGAATCAGTATGGGTTTACCTAGTTACACTCGTGATGTCACTATTCGATCTCCAAGATGTATGCATAGTTATCGGATCTTTAGCGACTCTCGATTTACCAATGGTCGTTGATCTGATCGGGATATATGTGTTGAAAGGACCGTACTGTACGCTAACCACGACCAACTGGTTCTTGCAGGCACTATCAGTGATACCTAGGGGATCATGGGGCGATGTTGCTAGGCGCTTTACCATGATCCGATGGGCAAGTCCGAGATTGGGATTTCGGAGCCGCAATGTTTGTGGGCCCACGGCTAGCTGTATCCCTGAACCATTGAGGGTCACACAAGTACTGGATTCATGATTCCCAAACGGAAATTGAGCTCAATGTGTTGAGCACAGGAAGGGGATTTTAGGGAGTGCGACTTCCTAAAAGTCAACAGGGGTCAAAATGCGATTTCCCACTGTTGAGGGGCAAAACTGTCATTTTGGACTAGGTAATCTGAAAAATTGTTTTTTGCATCATAATGTTCAGTTTTGGAAACTGAGTCGATCAGTCCGATCTGATCGTCGATCGGAGTTATGATGAAACCGTAGTGATTTAAATGAACCGAATGTTCATATATTGGACGGGCCCGCCCCAGGTCCAATGGGCCGGTTCAAGCCCATGTACCATCTTCAATTACTTAAGTTGGTCTAGGGCTACAATCATTACAATTAAATCACAACCCTAGCCTCCATACTTCACACTCGGTCGCCCCTCCTCTCCCTCAACGTCACGCCGCCGGCCGTCGCCTTGCGCCGCCCCGTGCCGCCGCCGTGTGCCGCCATCTACGTGATCGGACTTGTTTCGATCACCGCGACGAGGAGTTTCCTCCATGCTGAATTCGTCAGTCTTTCTAGTGAAGGCTCGACGAAGGTGTCTTGAATCCGATTGAACGTATCTCGGGGCATAATTTTAATTTCCGCTGCGCCCCTCGGGAAGCGGGATCCGGATCCGCCATTGTTTGCCAACACAAACCTCTCAAAAACTTGTTCCTCTTCGTCCTCTCGTGGTTAGCAACATGGGGAACATACGACAACAGCGAAGAAAACTATCTAGCATACTCAGCTACCTCAAGGAAAGTTCCCTTGATTCAAATTTTCGAACTCCCGCTCCCGGTTATTATAGTAGGACTCAGGGGTATACTCCTGTCGAAATGCTGAACAGAAGCTCTCCCAAGAAATCACTGTGCCAATTTCTCTCGTGACTTGTGAAGCACCCTTCCACCAGCGTTGAGCATGCTCCCTCAACTGCAAAACAGCTAAATTCAGTATCCTCTCCTGAGAGTACTCCGTCTCATCAAACAACTCTTCCATATGCTCTCACCAACCTTCAGCCATCAGACTACCCTCGGCTCCAGTAAACGTTGGGGGATTCATCCTCGGGAACCTAGCAAGAACTAGCTCCATCTCGCCAATCTGTCTAGTCACATCTTCCACCTTTGTCTATCTAGCACGAAGATGCAAAGGTATACTCTGCTGGTCAACATCCTCATCATTGCCCGGGGCTCTAGACTCCTCATCTACCTGCCTAGCGATTCTACTCCAACCTCTCCTCGACGGCATCTACCAAAACTCAAAGGTAAGAACTAACAGGTAAATCACAGAGGCAGATAATCAAAATCACAGAGTCAATCAAAATCAAAATCTCAAAATCTGTGCCTAGACTCGAGTGTGATGAAAAAGAAATCGATCTTATCCCAGTTTAAGCTCTGATAACAAAATTTCAGGCCCGATGCGCTAATCTCAGATTAATTACTCAATTAATCATAATTACACGGAAGCATTTAAAATATGGGCTAAAAATTTTCCTTTTTGGCCTGAACAGAAATCATCTCTTAAAAATACAAGCATACTAAAAATAGGATTTAACTCATAATCCAAAACATCAACAACATACAATAAATCCAAGTATGCATCAAATACAGATCCCCAATACAAAATAACACAGGGCATCCCCTGGTTCAATACATAATACATATAACTGGGACTCAGAACGGGGATCTACCAACCGACGCTCCACTCGGTCCAGCTGGGTTACCTGAAGATCCTGCAAAGGCCAACATAGACCAAAGCAGTCCAAAAACAGGAAAAAGAAACGAGGTCAAACCTCAGTACGAAGAGCACTCAAAAATAGCAGTTCATAAAACATGCAATATTTCAAGTCATGATATGCATGAAGGTACCAAAGAACAATCGGTAACCAAGTCCAACGACTCAGTTGGTAATTCAAATCTCAATAGAGCCTCAACACCACGCACATCCAATCAGCCGATGGCAATCATCGATCCGTGATCTTCAGGTGCGACAATCAGCCGATCATCACAGCTCAGTGGTATTCAGGCGCGACAGCTCAGCCGGCCACCACCTCGATGATAGCATTGGACCTTTCAGGCACGACAACTCAACCGACCGATCACAATGCTAGCTTGACTCGGGCATCAATAAAATTCTGGCTCAATATGTATGCGTGAATGCCAAGCAACATCAATTCACTAACATACATAAATAATACGCAAACAGAACAAATAATCAGATCACAGTCAGGAAAATCTGTTCACGTTAACACTCATCACAACATTCTCAACACACTGGAAATTTCTCATGCTTATGCCAAAGCTGTTTAAATAAGCTCCAATCCGTACCTCGAAACAGATTCTACCTCAACAGATTTCACTGAGCCTCAGCACCAATAGTCCGCTAAATCCTTCTGCCTCACCAACTGCTCGAAAGCTCAAATCTGTCAAGATATCTCCCAATTCAGCTTAAATCTAAGCTCATTCAGCTTAAGGCCTACGGTCGAGAACTCAACCCAATATCAACTACGATACGTAGGACCAACCAGCTCAAAATCGAAGCTTAAAATGAGAAGAAATCACTTACTCGAAAAGCTCTACAGGAACGGAAGAACTATTTGTCAACAATCGTGAAGATATCGAACTCAGCAACTACTTCGTGCTCCCTCAACTCATTGATTCAAGTCTCCAAACTGGTATCAATCGAAAGCCCTAAGAAAGACGTGCTCAGCACCACCAATCTTGCTCCAAACGGCGGAATAAATCGACGGTAATCGACGGAGAAAGGGTTCGAATGAATAGTAAGGTTTCGAAGAACAAATATGTTGATAGCTCTCGGGGAAAGAAGATAAGAAATATCGGGTCTTAAATTCACTAAGTGTTGGTCAACACTTATATATAAATCCTCCAGTCAACGCTACAGTGAAGTCAATCACTCATATCTGAGCACTCAACCAGCTTTGACTCCAAATCTGCTTCCTCTCGCTACATCAGATATGACTATCACCAAACGACGTCGAGTAAGAGTCCTGCTCAAAACCAACAGATCATGCGTGCACAAAGACCCGCACGCTCATCCATATTTGGTCAAATCTAAATTTTTTAAACCGCACCGGTCTACACCAGCTCACGAATCGGACCGGTCCACACAGTACCGTTCACCAACACTTGACTTCCCCAAATAGACGCGCACATCTGCTCACTCCCACTGAACACATTTCAATCAACCAACGTCAAATATGGTATGTGCTAAATGACGTCGCATCTAGTATTCACTAAACGGCGTCGTATTAATAAATTCCACTAGCGCCAACACTATTAATCCAAAACGGCATCACATCACCTCCCGATCAGGGCAAACCACTCATCACACGTAGGCCAGATCTGGACACCCAAATCTCATTCAAATCTGAAGACAACGAACTGGTCTACTCAAACCAATCCTCCCAGCGCCTCTAATTCACTCGCGTGGGGGTATTCATCAAATCTGAACTCCAGCGATAAGCAATATACCAAATCTGATCTATTCTAAGCCACTCAAAAGAGACAATTAACTCACATCTGATTTGTTCTACATCAAATCCGAATATCACAAGTAGATTAACCAATTCCTTCAAATATGAAAACCTGATGGTTAACGCCTCCATTGGTTAACCCTCATCCAAATCTGATTAACCGATAATTCACCAATTAACAAATTCCTAGTCCTTACAGGTTTCTACTGATGACGGCCTTACACTTTGGCCTAAAGATCAACTGGAGCAAACTTTTGTTTAATATTCTGAAGGATATGGTAACTCCCACAACGAAGCAAGCCAAGGGGTTTGCACCTCAAATCTGTGCGTTACTGAAGGGTGCTCCAGACCTGACTCTGGGAGAGTGTAAGACTTTCCCACCTCTGAAGATTCTGACGGTCAAAACTGTTGGCACATATGTTGCGAAGAACAAGAACATAATTGTTGAATAGGATGCAGATGAGCCCGTGGAGAAAGTTGTTAAGAAGGCTGCAGCTAAGCGGAGACCGGCTCCTGCTGTTGCTGAGCCTACAACGAAGAAGAAAAGAACAAATGTGGGGAGAGCTGCTCCTACAGAGAAGAAATTGGCAATTGTACCAGTGGTACAAAATCCTGAACCCATTTCTGTTGTACCGGCTAAGAGCCCCAGCGTTCGAGGATGCAAAGAACCAAAGAGGAAATTGATGTTGCGAGATGAGTCTGATGATGAAATAGTTGAAAATATTATTAAACAAGTGATTGCGGAGACAGCTGAGGTAGAGATGATGGAAACAAATTTGGAAGAACCAGTGGTGATGAAGACTGCTGGAACAGAGCCTGTTGAGATGGAGAGCAGGATAGATGTTTCAGCTATAACTAATGATGATGCTGATAATAGTTCCAAGGTGTTATCCAATGAAGAAGGACATCTGGTTGAGACGAAGAAGGAGAAGGAGAAGGAAATAGAGAAGGAGACTCCTGTTAACGGAAAGAGTGTTAAGAAGGTGTTTGACTCTGAAGACACAGAGCCCTTGAGCAAGGTTCTGGAGCTGACTGAGACATCCACGTATGATGAAGAGTCGATGTCCATCGATGATATTCTGAAGCAGATCCTTGAGGAAATGATGCTTCCATATACTATGGCTGAGGAACCTACAAAGATAAAATATGGACACGGTATTCAAATCAGGGAAAGGGACTGGTACAAGGCCAGCCTTCCACAGATTGATGCTGTTGACAAGGGGAAGGAGCCCCTTGTAGAGAAAGAGGGCACCCGGCCAAAGAAATGTTTACGTTGATTTGTGCAGATATTGACTTTCTTGTACAGATAAGAGAAGCTGTTATAGAGGAAATTGTTTCATTCTTTCATTCATTCAGTCTTCACCATTTGGCAGTTTTGGAGTCAATTTCAGATATTTTTGCCAAGGAAGAGCAGATGTTACAATGGGTAGAGACTGATTCTTTGAAAACAACTGTTAAGAGGCGCGTGTATATAATAGTGAAGTACAGGGAGATGTTGATAAGAAAATTTTTGGAGGCTCGACGCATCAATTTTTTTTCTGGTATGCCCACTTCAGCAATTGAACTTAAAGTCTTAGATTTGCTGTCAGATGCTCATCGCATTGCTTTGGAGAAATTGATGGAGCAGTTGAAGATAAATAAGCTGTAGTGGACACGACCATCTAGCTCCGATTTGTTTGGTACTGATGTATAGCGTGGTGGAATTCTTTCTCGATTCCATCCTAGTGTCAAGTACTGGGTTAGGCGACTGATCTTAATTGATGGATCTTGGAAAGTAATAGAGGAAACAGATCGGTGGATACGTGAGTGCAGTGCAACTACTTCTAGCAAGAGGACGCAGCTACTCAGGATCCAGCTGTGAATACATTGCCCCGATCTGCATTTTCATTAAGCCTCTTCAGGATCTGGATTCACGACCGCATTTCTCTGGGATTGTTCAAAGTAAGTGGGCTGAAGTCTGTGTAGATGCTGTACAGTTTAGTCTTTTTAGACATCTGTAGCCAGTAGGCACCTATAATTTGTGTAGAGATATCGTTGCTGTAGGCTCGGTTGTAGATATAGAAACAGAACCGACGTAATTTCTTGGTGTTTTTCGGCGACGTCCAGATGCGAATCGAAATTTTTCCAGTTCTAGCTCTTTAATATCTGCGACTCCGCATTCTTCTAGCTCTAGTTCTTCCAGTGATTCTCCTATGCTTTTTACAGCTGATGATATTCCTGAGATCCCATCTTCTGATGATGTTCCTCCGGTCGAAGAGACAACTGTTGTTATTCCTCATATCTCTTTACCAACAACTATTCCTTCAATAGATTATACAGAAGCATTTGCACAGCTCCGAGCTACGGTTGATAAGATCTCTCTTGAGCAAGTGAAAACCAGATTCCACATAGACGAACTCAAGGCCGCTCTTTCTAAGAAAATTTCAAACCTTGAGACTGCGTTTCTTACTGTTTCTGATAATCAGGACAGGGTCGTTCTTGTTCAAAACAATTTTCTCTGTAAGGAGATGCAAGTTCAGAAGGCTGCTTTGTCTAAGGAACTGGATGATATTCGTAAGGAGTTACAGGACTAGATAGCTGCTATTGCGAATGATTTGCTTGAATTCCGAGTGAAGTCATAGGAAAACTTCAATACCCTTAGTGCTTATTTAGCTGAAATCATAGCCTATATAAATAGGGATCGTGATGACAAAAAGGGGAAATGGAGAGTAGGCAGCCTCCTGAAGATAGAAGCAGACCTGGACCTGGAGATGGAGGAAGAGGTAGAGGAAGCAGAAGTTAACCTACAAGGAAAAGAGGAAGTGGATATAGAGGAGGAGGAACAAGTTCTAGAGGATGGAGCTATTGGCTTGGATGAGCAGATTTTCGTTCTTTTTCAGTTATTTGTACAAATCTCTTGTACTTAGCCAGTTTCGAATATATATATCTATATATAGCATGACTTTGAGCAAATTTATTTTTGTCTCTAATCAAGTCGTAGGCTTCTAAGTTTTGTCATCACCAAAAAGGGGGAAATTGTTAAGATAAAATTTATAAGTTTTGGTGATAACGAAAACAAGATAAATAACTGAATTTAAGAATCAGATCTGGACAGTTAGTAATTGTGTTTGGAAGAGAGATATTCAGCTTATCAGATTTAAGTATTTGGGTAATTTTCAGTTATCGGGTTAAGAATTTCAGATCCGAGCTAATCAGATGAGAACAGATCTGATCCGAGGGTATCAGTTTTAGCATAGAGGCTACGTATCAGATCCAATCAGTAACAGACTCAAATTTGAACAGATTATATTCAGAGTATTTCAGAAACAGAGATTCAGATCAGAACAGGATATCTAAGATATTCAGATAAATACGAGTATTCAGATTTGACAGAGTTACTGGTATAGAAAAGAAAAAGGAGGTAGATTCGTAAAGGGTAGAAAACTTCAGATCTGACATTGATACGGTTAAAGAGAAGTAAAGGGCGAAGACATGTAAAGAAGAAATGTTTCAGATCTGATTATATCGTTAAAGAAAAGGGGGAAGTTACGCAAAAGAAGAAGTTAGCAAAGTTACATAATTGAGAGCATATTACAGATCAGTGCCGAAACATATTTGAGTTTCAGATTTAACAGCTATACATTCTAAAGGATTCAACGATCGAGATTCAATCGTATAAAGCCTGTTTGACAAAGTGGATGAAAGAGACTCAAGTTCAGAGCTATTTGGAGCATATTTTGCAGGACGCAGAGTTGGTATATACGATGTTTACCTACTTTGGGTATAGTCAATAAAGCTCTGACAACAGCCGACAGACCTCAACTCAGCATTAATTGAGTATTTAATGCCTGATACGGTGAAGATATTCAAATGGGGTTTGTGTCTACTGGCTCAATTAATGACCGTTGAAGATGGAAGAGTATATATAGCTGAAGAATTCAAATGAAGAAGCTCTCTGCGAATTTTAAAGCTCTCGATGATTTTGAAAAAGCTCTTACTCTCTGTCGATAACTTTCAACGACTTGAAATTATTTCATCCCAACTCTTACCATCTCGAAGAACATTCATTGAAGTTCTTACACAGAAAATATCTTCGAGATTTCTTATGGTTTACATTTGTAAACAAGTTTCATTGTAAAAGAAACCAGAAGATTTACAATACTCTTTCTCGACCCTATCTCTTTATTTACTTGCATCGCATTTTACTATTAATTGTTCACTTTTTGATCGTTTTCTTTCCACACATTATTTGTTAACCGAGAGAACAGATTTGGACTGAGAGCCTCAGATCTGGTCACTCAGATCTGAGTTGAGAAAAGGCTTGTAAAATCGTTTTTTAAAGGTTTCGAAAAATAAAAATCAAAGGAGTTCATTAAACACCCCCTTATGAACTCCTGGGCTTATTTAAACTATATTTTCGATTCCATTGATCCTATCAAGCTCTCACCAGGAGATGGTCTTTAGAGCTGAACTAAATGACGTCTGCAATGAGGTACATATTCAAAAGGCTGTTTTGACGCAAGAACTGACTGCTTTTCGTTTGGAAACACAGGAGGGCCTCAATACTCTTCGTTCTCAACTTTCTGAAATCATTGCCTATATTAATAGAGGGAGTGATGACAAAAAGAGGGAAGAGAGTAGTAGAGGTCCACAGCCTGAAGATCGAAGCAGACCTAGTGGTGCTTAGGAAGCAGCAGTGAACCTTCACGGAAAAGAGGTGGATCTTATAAAGTAAGAAGAAGAAGGAGTTCGGGATTCAATCAATGGTTTTCTTGAGCAGATTTTCTTATTTCAGTTCTTGTACAAAACTCTTGTACTTAGCCGTTTTGATTGAATATATAGCAAGAGTTGGAGCAATTTATTTTTGTCTCTTTTAAGTCGTAAGCTGCTAAGTTTTGTCATCACCAAAAAAGCGGAAATTGTTAAGATAAAATTTATAAGTTTTGGTGATAACATAAACAAGATAAAGAACTGAACATTAATCTATCAGATTTGAAGTAATCGGGTTCTATCAGATTTGGATTATAAGTTATCGGGGACTCAGATCCGTTCAGATTTGGACTAGGCATATTCAGATCAGATCAGAGCATTTTAGAACAGTTCAGAGGCTTTCATGACGATTTTAGATCAGAGCATATTGGGTCAGTTTAGAGGGTTCAGAACAGATCAGATCAGAGGATATCAGTTCAGTTCAGATGCTTCTATAACAGAACAGATCAGATCAGATGTTTGTAAGGAACATAACTGGGTTAGTTATCGTTTTGATTGGTCGTATGCAGTTCAGATCTCAGCAGCAGAGAAAGATGATATTATTCGAAGAGAGGGATTTCAGATTTGACAAAGATACAGATAAAGAGAGACAAAGGGATATATTCGTAAAGGAGAAAAGATCATGAAGCTTGTATTTATTCGAAACAGCTTAGAGCAGATTGCAGCTTAGAGCCGAACAGATTTCAGATCACAGCTTCAGATCTTATGTGAGACCTGGATTTGTATTAAGATTAATTTGTTGGGTTGTATCGGTTTTTGGAGATCTCCGCTGGTTCAAATCTCTGTTTGAGAGTTTGGTTTACATTTTCGGGTCTGAAATAGCATTTGGAGAAATTCTGGAAGTTTTCGTGTTTTTGAGATTTTTGAGTATCAGCTGGTTTTGTGAGCTAGCAGCTGGTCGGTGGCAAAACCAGTCGAAGCGTGTTTTAGCGCGAGATTCCTGAAACGCCGTCGTTTGCATGAAGTCTGGTTGCGCGTGTTGAAATCAGCAGATGCATTAGTGTATTTGCGTTGAGGGCTAAAACGACTGCGTTTAGTTTAGTTGGCGCGACGTCGTTTGGATGTTGCGTCTGGTACCAGCTGGTGGAATTGCGTGTGTGTGTCTGCTAGTTGTTCAGCAGAAGCATATGTCAACGCGGGTTAACATTCCTATAGCTCGAGAGGAAACGTCATCGTTTGGATGTTGCGACTGATTGTCCAGCTGCGAGAGATTTGTCGTTACTGTAGCTTGCTGCTGGTATTTAGCGAGTGCTGCTATCAGATTTGATGACGTCGTGTTGGCCGTGAGTTTTGAGTTGATGATTCCCTGTATATTGTGTATGTTTTACAGGTTGGAATCAATAGTCTCAGGCCTTGTTTTGTGGTAATTGTTGCTCAGTAAAAGGTACGGATTTGAGCTTGATTTAGCTTGGGATTGGCGTGAGATATTATGCGTGGCTGCTGGGATGTTTCGGTGAACTTATCTGTGTATTGCTTGCTGAGCATTGGTGTTTATGCTAGCTGTTTCATGTGAATTGCATACACGCATTCGTTCACGCATATTTCAGATCCCTTATGTATCATATTTTGCAGCCTTGTATCTTGTATTGCTGTGTTGATCTACCAGGATGCGAGGGCGAGCGGCGATACCGAACTCTCATCTCCCTGCTGGGATCGTTAGCCACCATGAGCCGAGTGGTTAACTACCACAGTTCATGGGCGAGGCAACAGCAGGTTGGATTGTTTGATGCATCTGGTAATTGGGTGTAGTGTCATGGCGAGTGGCTCATTACCACACTGTGAACACACCCCGTGGCCACTGTATGTTGTTGATGATTCTTGGAGCTATGTTTGAGTTCCTTAGCTCCCTCGAGGGTCGAGCTTTCCGTTGTTACCCGGCGTCTCATGCATAGCATCTGCATTTTATCTTATGCATTCTTTTAGCTTTATCTGTTGCTCTCCGTACTGGGGTTTGACCCCATGTCCCTCTGGGTCTTGGTTTGTTTCTTTGTTATATTGTTTTCAGGAAACCCAGGTTCTACAGCTGGTCGTGATTTTAACCCAGCTGGTGGTGCCCCAGGAGGTGGCTAGCGTGTCCCAGTTGCATATAGCATACTTATATTTATGTATCAGTTAGCCAGGGGGATGCCCTGTGCTTTGTCGTTGTACCCGTAGGGGAGTCTGATACATGTTATGAATTATGTATGCTTTATTGTTGGTTGTTTCATGAATTGGGAAACTTATTTTAAGTATCGTTGTATTTTAAATTATATGTTTAAAACCGTAGGGCCTAAAAGCGAAAATTTTACCCACTTTTTGATAGCTTCCGCATGTGTTGTCTGTTTAGAGCACGAGGCCTGACATTTTTGGTATCAGAGCTTAAACTGGGATAAGCTCAATTCCTTTGATCACACTTGAGTCTAGGCACAGTGTTGCGTGTTGCATGTGCTTGACTTATGTGACTACGTGCTTCATATTTTGTGTTATATGCTTTCTATGCTGTATCTGTTCTATTTTTCCTTATCCTGTTGAGAATTGTGATATCAATTCCATACTTAGCAAGTATTTCCCTCGTCTGTGTTCTTCGTTTCGAACCCTAGAGCACTGTTCAGCCGTGAGCTTTTCTGGCGAATTCCCGGCGTTTTTGGTGGTTGTTTTGCTTGTGTGAGGTAGCGTTGGACTTCTCTCGAGAAGCTCTATCACTCTTCACCAGTTTTAGAAGCTGTAATTGGCTAGTTGAGGAACGCAAAGTTGCTGCCGTTCGAGTATTGCGTCGACCGGGTAGAACTACGTTCTGGTTTTCGGTGAGACCTTGTTCCTAGCCATAGTTTTAAGCTTTTCGTTTAACTGTTGAGGTATATTGGGCAGCTGGTTGAGTGTGACTCCC
>KV008482.1:17268-53181 GCA_001598015.1 Dorcoceras hygrometricum
GTGAGATTCAGCAGATCCACAGACATCTTGACTCCTTCCCACCAAATCATCGCATCATCTCTTAGCATGTAGATAGCGCACCTTGGCCTATCTAAATCAGACAGTTGGAGGTACTCGAAAATAACCTCCATGGATTTGATCCAACTCTCTGCAACTAGTGGATCAGTAGTTCCACCAAATTCCTTAGGCTTCTGGAGCCTAAATTTCTCTTAGGGGTCATCATTACTTGGTCCCCTACTGCTTGAAGATTGGCCATTGCCTCTATTGTTATTCTGTTCTACCAGTATTCTTAACAGTTGTGTGATATTAGCATTATTATCACTCTCAGTTTCTTCTAGAGGAATACTTGTGAGGATTCTGATTTAGATTAGTGGTTAATTTTATTGTTTGAGATTAGCCATGTGAATTTTGAAGTTTTAGAGTTGTCTAATTCCTCAAAGTATTGAATCAACCGTACTGTAGCCGCGGCTGGTGGATATTGAATTCAGGCGTTGCTTTAGTTTTTAGAACAATCAGTCGCAGCGGTATGGTAGCTTGCGTCTGGATGGATTTCGAATTTCAGTCGTTGAGTTTTGCGTCTGGCAGTCGTTGCTTTTGTGTTGCGTCGACTGGAATTGATGACGTGGGCGCTGTGACGTCGTTTGATTTAGTTAACGCCGTGTTTTGAGTGTTGCGACTGGATGACCAGCTGTGGATTTGAGGAACCAGTCGAGGGAGCAACGCGACGTCGTATGGTTAAGTTGAAACGCTGCGTTTCGAGTGTTGCGTCTGGTACCAGTTTTGAGGATTATACCAGCTTTTGTTTAGCGCTTGCGACTGGATAGCTTGCGACTGGACAGCTTGCGTCTGGTAGTTGCGTCTGGTAGTTGCGACTGTATTGTGTGTCTGGTTGTTGTGGGAACCATGAGTGCCAGTCGTAAGTTTTCTACTGTTCAAGACGACTGGATTTGTGAGCAGCAGTCGAGAGATTTGAGATGTATTTATTTAGAGGTGTTGATCGACACTTAGAATGATTGAGAGCCAGATATTTCTTATCTTCTTTCTCAAACCCTCGTCGAGTTACTGTTCACCGAGGCTTTCTTCCCTAGATTTTCCGTCGTTCTCCGTCGAAGATTTGAGTGTTTTCGGTGGCGCTGGGTTCCTTGTGAACTTCTTTTTCGATTGCTACCTATTTGAAGCTGCGTGACGACCTGGGAGAAGATCGCGAAAGCTGCTGGTTTCTGGTCGTGAGCGCTGCCGTGCCCTGTTTGAATTTGTGAGGTAGAATTTGTGAATTCGAGGTACGATTGAGCAGCCCTTAGCAGTCTTGAGCGTGAACATGTCTATATTTCAATGTTGTGAAATCTGTGAAGTTGCTGCTATGTGTTACGTGGAACAGTTATATGAATTGCTTGAGATATATATTCTGTTTTCACGTATTATGCCTTGTATGCATTGAGCATGGATATTGAATGGCATTCATGCATACATCTTGAGCCTGAATTGACAGATTGATTTGATTACCTGATTGGGTGCCACGTTGTGACTGGCCGGCTGTTGAGTCGTGTCCGAAAAGTCCAACGCTATCGTCGGAGTGGTGACTACCGGATTCGAGTGTCTACCACCGAGCTGTGATGGGCTGACGGGCCCCGATGATCACGGACCGATGATTTCCCGGTTGATAGACCGTGGTATAGAGGCTTGATTAGAGTTGCCCGTTGATATACTGGTCTAGCTATCCGACTTTTTGATAGCCCTCATGCATTCATAGCATTGATTATAGCTTGTTGCATGTTTACTGCTTTGATAGCTCTTCGTACTGAGGCTTGACCTCGTATTTCTTTTCCTGCTTTTGTTGTTTGGGTCTGTGTTACCCATTTGCAGGAGTTTCAGGTAACCAAGCTGGACCGAGTGGAAGTTCAGTTGGTCGATCCCCGCATCCCTGAGTCCCAGTTTATTTATGATATGTATTGACCGGGGGATGCCCCGTGTTTTATTGTATTTGGGGGATCTGTATTTTGAATTGATTTATGTGGTTACTTGCTGTATCGAGTTGAGTAAACTTCTATTTTGAATATCGAATATTTTGAATGAATGATTTGAAGTTCAGGCCTTTGAATTTCGAAAAAATTTTTAAGCCCTGATTTTAAGCTTCCGTAATTATGCGCTTATTATGTGTTAATTGTTGGTAATTAGCACGGGGCCTGACAATTACCACCGAGATGTGATGGGTAATTTAGTGGCCAGCCCTGAAGATCACGGACCGATGGTTTCCACCGATTTATTGGCTGTGCGTTGTATAGAGGCTCGCCTTTGATTTTCCAGTTGATTCGTTGGCCTAGATTGACCGATTCTTTGATAGCCCTCATGTATTCATGTTTTGATATACTGCATGTTTATGAGTTGATGTTATCTTAGCGCTCTTCGTACTGAGGTTTGACCTTGTATTTCTTTTCCTGCTTTTGTGTTTTTGGGTCTGTGTTGCCCATTGCAGGAGCTACAGGTAATCTGGCTGGGCAAAGTGGAGCTTCAGATAGTAGATCCCTGTTTTATTGTGTCCCAATGTATTTATATTATGTATTGAACCGGGGCATGCCCTGAGTTTCTATGTATGTTTGGCGATCTGTACTGAGATTTATTTTATTATCTTTCCGTGTTTGGATTTTGAGTTAAATCCTATTTTGAGTATGCATTATTTTGAATGACGATTTTGAGTTCAGGCCCATGTATTTTGAAAAATTTTTAAGCCCTATTTTTATGCTTCCGCGATTATGTGCTTAATTGTATTGTTAATCCTTATTGATTAGCACGTGTCCTGACACCGCTTGTTGTGGTAATTGTAGCTCAGAACTAAGGTACGTATGTGAGCTTGTTTTACAGCGTTGGAATTGGCATTGATATTTTGTGTGCTGCCGTGTATGCTTCTGTGCTGTCATTGCTTGATTCGGTTGTGCTTTTTATTGCAAGCTGTTTAATTGCATACATGCATTTTTCATGTTGAGCTCAGATCTTGTTTAGCCGTGCCTTTTCTTTTATCTGTGCGTACAAGGATGCCTGTTTTGGAGGCCGAGCGAGTAACTCCTGTGTCCCTCATCTACCTGTTGGGATCTGTTAGCCACTATGAGCGGAGTGGGTAGCCCCCACATCTCATGACTTGGGCAACAGTAGGTTGAGTGATGTGTTATGCATCTGGTACCATGTGTTGAAACGAGTGGGTAGCTCCCATATGCTCACACATCCCGTGGTCACTATCTTCCAATTGATTGTATATCAGTTTTTGAGCAGTTCTTGAGATCCTTTGGCTCCCTGCCTTTGGCTGTAGCCTTGTTCTCATGCATAGCGTTCGCATTTTATCTATTGCTATTTAATTGTTGTTTTTCAGTTGCTCACCGTACTGTGGTTTGATCCCATGTCCCTCTTGGGCTGGTTGTCTTGTCTGCCTGTGTGTGTTTCTGGTTACCATGGTTTCTCCGCTGGTCGTGGAGTTGATCCAGCTGGTAATGCCCCGGGAGGTGGATAGCGTGTCCTAGTCATATGTAGTAGATACATGTTATATTTTTGTTATATTATATTGTATCTATGTTGAACGAGAGAGTCATCTGTTTGTTGACTGAGAGTCACTCTATGTTGTACCGTTTGTTGACTGAGAGTCACTCTATGTTTGGACGACATGAAACTTGTGATGGCTAGGTTTCAGTGGATGAATCCTCAGACGTTTAACGGTGATGAGCCTAGTTCCGATGCGGAGTCCTGGTTGCAACACATTAACGTCTTGTTTGATCGTGTGAGGTACGATGACTAGAGTATGTTGAGTTTGGCTACATTCCAGTTGAGGAGGAATGCTGAGCGTTGGTGGAGAGGCGCTTCGAGGACTCTCGAAGAGACTGGTGTAGGGATCACGTGGAACAGTTTTTGTACTGCCTTCCGTTAGTAGTACGTTCCGGAATCCTTTCTTAACGCCAGGGAGCGTGAGTTTGATAACCTGGTGCAGGGGACTTTGTCTGTAGGAGAGTATGACCAAAGATTTTATTCTTTTATTGCGTATGTTCCGCATGTTTCTGGCCATGAGAGGGCGAAGAGGAACAAGTTCTTGGAGGGGCTGAATGAGGATCTATATTCTTTGGTGTTGGCGAGTTCACCGACAAGCTATGAGGAGGCGGTGGACAGGGCTATAGATATTGAGGAGGGACTGCAGAACCGTAGGTCTCGTGTTAGGCCTCAAGTGGTGCAAGGTAACCGTCCCATGGTTCCTGGGGTGCAACCTTCCCAGTCTTCGCAGTCATCCCAGCCACCCCCACAGCAGACAGCCCAACAGTCTGGACGCCACAGGTTTAGACCTCATGGTCATCAGTTCAATAAGAAGTCGGGTTCTAGTTCTTCTGGTTCGGGCAGTTCTAGCAGCGGTAGTTCCAAAGGCCGATTTTTGTGGCCACTGTGGAGGAATTCATCCTACGGTGCAGTGTGTTGGCGTGCACGGTGCGAGTAATAATTGTGGGCAGTATGGACATTTTGCGAGAGTGTCCATTGGCGGGATCTCAACACGCCGCAGTTCCACCCCAGGTTAGTTCTGGTGGGTCGTCTCGAGGTCGTTCCTTTCTTGCTCCGCAGGAGAGGATAGGGGAGACACAGTTTAGTCCGTTTCAGCAGCCTGGTCCTTCAAGTTTCGAACAGTCTTCCAAGCCTCATTTCTCAGGACCCCAGCATGCCCAGGTGAATGCAATGATGAGGGAGCAAGCGGAGGGCACGCCAGGAGGAGTGATCACAGGTACTTGCCTTGACCCCAGGTTAGTTCTGGTGGGTCGTCTCGAGGTCGTTCCTTTCTTGCTCCGCAGGAGAGGATAGGGGAGACACAGTTTAGTCCGTTTCAGCAGCCTGGTCCTTCAAGTTTCGAACAGTCTTCCAAGCCTCATTTCTCAGGACCCCAGCATGCCCAGGTGAATGCAATGATGAGGGAGCAAGCGGAGGGCACGCCAGGAGGAGTGATCACAGGTACTTGCCTTGTTTTTATTTTCCTGCGGGTGTATTGTTTGATACAGGAGCATCACATTCCTTTATTTATGATATTTGTGGTTGAGCATGGTTTGCATACCACTTCCTTGTGTGATACTATGTCTGTTGCGACTCCTGTCGGCCCGAGCCTATACTCCCAAGAGATTTTGTTGACTGGCATACTTAGGTTTGGTGAGAACATGCTGTTAGCGAATATGATCAGGCTAGTGATGTGGGATTTCGATTGCATTATGGGAATGGATGTGTTTTCTAGCTATAGGGCCACCGTGGATTGTTTCCATGGCGTTGTGCATTTTAGGCCCCAGTCTGGCGAGAAGTGTGACTTATATGTCCACGATTCTTGATCGAAGATTCCTTTGGTCTTTGCGATGGAGATTTTTAGCATGTTGTCGTTGGAGCGCGTAGGTTTTATGATCTATGCTCTGGATGCATCTTTTGCTTCGTGTGTGGAGCTTAGTGATATCCCGGTCGCTCGTGATTTCCCCGATGTGTTTGAGGAGATTCCTGGCTTTCCTTTGAGAAGAGAGATTGACTTTAGCATTGAGTTGGTACCTGGTACAGCTTTGATCTCGTGAGCCCCGTATCGTTTAGCGCCAGCCGAGTCGAGGGAGCTTAAGGTAGAGCTTAGCGACTTGTTGGAGAAGGGTTTCATTAGGCCGAGTATGTCTCCGCGGGGAGCGCCTATCTTGTTTGTGAAGAATAAGGATGGATCCATGAGGATGTGTATAGACTTCCGGCAACTGAATAAGGCAACAGTGAAGAATAAGTACCCTTTGCCGAGGACGATGACTTGTTTGATCAAATTCAGGGTTCAGCGGTGTACTCGAAGATCGATCTACGTTTGGGGTACCATCAGTTTCACATTCGAGAGCAAGATGTTGCGAAAACCGCTTTTCGTACGAGGTATGGGCATTATGAGTTTCTGGTTATGCCTTTTGGTTTGACGAATGCCCCCACAGTTTTCATAGATTTGATGAATCGAGTCTTTCGAGAGTTCATCGATCAGTTTGTGATTGTTTTATCGATGATATTTTGGTGTATTCGAATACTGCGATGCAGCATAAAGAGAATTTGAGGTTGGTTCTCCAGACTTTACGAGGCTTGCAGCTGTATGCTAAGCTTTCCAAGTGCGAGTTTTGGTTGGACATGATTGAATTTCTGGGTCATGTCGTTTCGACTGAAGGTATTTCTGTTGATCCCAATAAAGTAGAGGTTGTTGTTAACTGGGAGCGTCCCAAGAATGTTTCAGAGATTCATAGTTTCTTGGATTTGGCTAGCTATTATCGGCACTTTATCGAGGGATTTTCTATCATAGTTAAGCCTATGACGCAGTTGACCCAGAAGGACAAGAGATTTGTTTGGACTGAGTAGTGTGAGAACAGCTTTCTGTTGCTCAAGGAGAAGCTAACTTCTGCGCCAGTGTTATCTTTGCCGTCTTGTTCATGTGGTTTTGTGGTTTGTTTGGATGCTTCGTTGAATGGATTCGGTTGTGTGTTGATGCAGAATGGACGAGTCATTGCATATGCTTCTCTTCAGTTGAAACCGCATGATACTCGATACCCAGTTCATGATATGGAGTTAGCAGCAGTGGTCTTTGCCTTGAAGATTTGGCGCCACCACCTGTATGGCGAGATGTTTGTGGTGTATACCGACCGCAAAAGCCTTCAATATTTGTTTTCTCAGTCAGATTTGAACATGCGACAGCGTAGATGGATGGAGCTTCTTAAGGATTTTGATTGTGAGATCCAATATCAGCCTGGGAAAGTGAATGTAGTTGCTGATGCAGTGAGCAGGAAGGCTCAAATGGTGATGCTGGCTTCATTGCAGATTTCGAAGGTCCATGAGCATCTAAGCACTACTGGTTGGCGGTTTTACCCAGGTGAGGATTATGTTGTGGTGTCTTCTTTTCAAGTTGAGCCACAGATTGTTGCGAATATTAGAGCAGCTCAGATAACAGATCCATGTATCCATAAGTTGAAGCTGAAGGTTAGAGCTGGAAAGTTAGCGGATTACACTTTCTCGTCTGATGTTTGTTTGAGGTTTCGTGGCAGATTGATAGTGCCAAATCTGATTGATTTGAAGGAGGAGATCTTGAGAGAAGCACACTGTAGTAGACATAGTGTCCATCCTGGTGCAAGGAAGATGTACCATGGCTTGAATCCGCACTTATGCTGGGCTGGTTTGAAGAGTGATGTTGCTGATTTTGTTGCACGTTTTCTGAACTGTCAGCAAGTTAAAGCCGAGAGGATTAGACCTGATGGTTTATTGCAGAGCTTAGAGGCGCCCCAATGGAGCACATAGCTATGGATTTTGTAACGCATTTGCCTAGTTCCAGCAAAGGATGTGATGCTGTGTGGGTTGTTATTGACAGATTCTCGGAGTCTGCCTACTTCATTCCCTATAATATGACGTATTCTTTGAAGAAAATGGCAAAGTTGTACATAGATTTCATGGTGAGATTGCATAGTGTGCCTGTGACTATTGTTTCAGATCGTGATCCGAGGTTTACTTCCATGTTTTGGAAGAGTTTGCAAACAGCTTTGGGTACTAGATTGGCTATGAGTATTGCGTATCATCCCCAAACCGATGGCCAATCTGAGAGAACTATCCAGATTTTAGAGGATATGTTGAGAGCTGTTGTAATGGATTTTAGTGGTAGCTGGCAAGATTCGTTGTCTTTGGTTGAGTTTTCTTATAATAAAAGCTACCAGGTCACGATTGGTATGGTTTGAAGCTTTGTATGGTAGGAAGTGCAGATAGTCGATAAGTTGGGAAGAAGTAGGGGAGAAACAGCTGTCTTCTCCAGATTTCGTGCAGCAGATGAGAGATCAAGTAGATCTGATTCAATAGCATATGAAAGCTGCACAAGATCATCAAGCGAGCTATGTGAATAGAAGGCGTAGGCCTCTAGAATTTCAGGTTGGAGATCTGGTTTTTCTGAAAGTTTCTCCTTTTCGAAGTGTTATGAGATTTGGTCTCAAGGTAAAGTTGGCTCCTTGTTATGTTGGACCTCATGAGATTGTTGAAAGGATTGGACCTTTGGCTTATCGGTTGTTGTTGCCGCCATATTTGTCCTCATTGCATGATGTGTTTCATGTGTCTATGTTGAGGAAGTATGAGCCAGATCCTTCTCATGTATTGCGAACTGACGAGGTGGAGCTGGATCGGACATTGAGTTATGTTGAATATCCCTTGCAGATCTTGGACAGACCTTTGGCTTATCGGTTGTTGTTGCCGCCATATTTGTCCTCATTGCATGATGTGTTTCATGTGTCTATGTTGAGGAAGTATGAGCCAGATCCTTCTCATGTATTGCGAACTGACGAGGTGGAGCTGGATCGGACATTGAGTTATGTTGAATATCCCTTGCAGATCTTGGACAGAAAAGAGAAAATGCAGCGTGAATGGCCTCATCTTTTTTAGTAGATTTTGCATTTGACTCCAATAGCTAGTTGTTTGTTAGTTGTTTGTTCCAGTTATCTTGAACTCTTGGTTAGTAGCCTCCTGTTTCATGTTAGAGGTTACTCGTTGTTTTGTGCATAGCGTGGTTATCTAGTTTTGGATGTTATGGTTCAGATCTGGAGTTGTTATTTGATTTCGAGGATGAAATCTTCTTTTCAGTGGGGGAGAGATGTGAGACCCGAAATATTATTGGATTAATTGAGTCAATTAATCGGGTTTAGCATAGACTAGATTTGGCGAGAACAGATCTGGGATGAGCTAGCTTTGATCTGGTATGCTTGGTGAAGTTATCGGGTCAGTATAATCCTTCGAACAGCTCTGGATTGTTAGAGAACTTCAGCGGGAAAATGATCAGATTGAGTGTTGGTCAGCGTTGGGTGATCGTATTCAATTTTGGTGGTGAAATCTGGTAGTCGCGCGTTATTCTGGGGGCGTTAATTGGTTATCGTTCGCAGGTATTGAAGCGACGCCGTTTCAAGAGCATTCAGGTTTGAATTGCGCAAGAGTTTGGTAATGCATGGACCGGTCCGGTTCGTGTTTTGGTGAAGACCGGTGCGGTTCAGGATATTCAGGTTTGACTGGTCAACGCTTGTGTGAGATCTGGTCTTTCAGATCTGGGTTGCGATGCGGCGACGTTTTGGTGACTTCTTGAGGGATGCAATGCGATGTCTTTTAGCGATTCAGATGAGGTTAGCGGGATGACGTGTCCTAGTGAGCGAGCGGTCCTTGGTGCGACGTCGTTTGGATAAGTTCCAAATCTGTTTAACGTATGGTCCAGATCTGGGGTGTTACTTAGATCTGAGTTGGGAACAGCTTTGAGCAGGTCTTGTCGGTGGCTACTATTCATCAGATTTTTGGAACTTAAGTCATATTTATAGAGGACTTTGATTGGTCTCGTGATATTCTTTTCCAACACTTAGAAATATTCTCGTAACCTTACCCTGTCGTGATACACTAGCTACCGTTCACCAAAGAATATTTCCTTCGATTGCCGGCGGTAGGAAGCTCCGACGGATGCAAGAGTGCTAGCGCTGGAATCCTCTTGCCAAGGAGATTCTTCTCATACCTCTTTTGCAGGCTTGAGTTAAGCTGGAAGAATATTGCGAAGGAAGCTCCTTTGTGTAGTCTGTTAGCATTTGAGAAGATTTGCTTCTGCCGTTCAGGTCACTTGTTGGATAAGTGTTATTTTCTCCCTTGCGCTTTGTTTAGAGCTGTTTATTGAGCTAAAAGAGTAGGACAGAGCTGGTTGAGGTTGTATCTCCCAGTTCGTAGCTCTGATCTTTGCGTCCCTGAGTTAGCATTGTTGTTTGGCTTAGCAGGTTTCAGATCTCGTTGCTCGGGACTGCTTGTTGTGGTAATTGTAGCTCAGAACTAAAGTACGGATGTGAGATTGTTTTACAGCGTTGGAATTTGCATGGAAATTTTTTGTGCTGCTGTGTATTCTTTTCTGCTGACATTGCTTGCTTCGGTTGTGTTGTTTATTGCAAGCTGTTTCATTGCATACACGAATTATTCATGTTGAGCTCAGATCTTGTTTAGCCGCGCCTTTTTGTTTTGATCTGTCATACCAGGATTCCTGTTTTGGAGGTCGAGCGGGTAACTCCCGTGTCCCTCATCTTCTTGCTGGGATCTGTTAGCCACTATGAGCGGAGTGGGTAGCTCCCACATCTCATGAGTTGGGCAACAGCAGGTTGAGTGATGTGTTATGCATCTGGTACCGTGTGTTGAGACGAGTGGGTAGCTCCCATATGCTCACACATACCGTGGCCACTATTTTCCAGTTGATTGGATATCAGTTGTTGAGCAATTCTTGAGATCCTTTGGCTCCCTGCCTTTGGTTGTAGCCTTGTTCTCATGCATAGCATTCGCATTTTATCTATTTCTATTTAATTGCTGTTTTAAGTTGCTCTCCGTACTGGTGTTTGACCCCATGTCCCTCTGGGGCTGGTTGTCTTGTCTGCCTGTGTGTGTTTTCAGGTTACCATGATTTCTCCACTGGTCGCGGAGTTGATCCAGCTGGTAATGCTGTGGGAGGTGGATAGAGTGTCCCAGTCATATGTAGTAGATGTTGGCGCAGCGGCAGATTCGGATCCCACTCCCGGGGCGCAACGGAAGATTTAAAATTTTGAGCCCTGGAACGGTCAATACACCTATAAAAACATTCATAAACATACATAAGATGTTTAGAATGGTACCTTGCTGAAGTCTAGGCGCCTGGTTCCGACAAATTTCACGAGGAAATTGGAACTTCAACGGCTGGTGGTTTTGACCTCCTAATCCGGTCCACGACCGGAATCCCAATTCCTTCGCCGGTCTGCACTAGAAAACTCGACGAATATTTCAAGGACGGAATATCCTTGCCGAAACGGTCGGAACGAGATTTCCTACGGCGGCGGGCGGCGGCGGCGGGCAGCGACGGCGGCGGCGGGGGAGGAGAGGAGAGGAAAGAAAAAATATAAGCTGAAGAACTTTTGGTACGTTTCAAATGAATACCCAGGGCCTCTATTTATAGATTTTCCATGGGCTTGAACCAGCTTAATGGGAGGATAGTCAAACTAGCCCAAGCTTAGGGAAATTGCATTTTGACCCTATTTAATTTTAGGAAGTCGCACTTCCATCCTTACTCCTACTATAATCAACAAATTGAGCTTAATTTCCATACGGGAATTGAGTAAGCAGTACTTGTGTGACCCTCAATGGTTCAGGGATACAGCTAGCCGTGGGCTCACAACATTTGTGACTCTGAAACCACAGTTTCGGACTAACCCATCGGATCATGGTAAAGCGTCTAGCAACATCGTCCCATGATCCACTAGGTATCACTGATAGTGCCTGCAAGAACTAGTCGGTCATGGTTAGCGTATAGTACGGTCCTTTCAACACAAATATCCCGATCAGATCAACGACCATTGGTAAATCGAGAGTCGCTAGAGATCCAACAACCATGCATACATCTTGGAGATCAAATAGTGACATCGCATGTGTTACTAGGTAAACCCATTTACCTAAAACACTTCTAGTACTCTGGCCAGAGATTTTTCACACTATTATCTCCTCAGATTGAATAGGATATCCATGCACAATGGCGAGCGGTGAATCCTTGACAACGAAGCATCGAATCCTACATGCATCGGGACCTCACCCAACCCCGCCACTTGATGACCTCAACTGAGTCGGTAAACGGGTCAAAGTGAGGCACCTATCATGTAGAGTCTCAATGACGTTTCGAGTAATAAGGGCATATCTGTACAACCAAGACCTCGGACTTAATCCACTCTACAAATGGTAACCACTTGGAAAGTCCGAACGAGGGTAGTTCGATAGATCACCAGGTCACTATCCATCTGCATGCTCAGAACATCACAATGTTCCCTACCAATGAAACGTGGTACTTCACATCGTCGATGCTAGTCTCAAACTCGGGCGGCTTTATCCTCATTTTGATGGCCCAATCGACTAGGAACGAATTTAGAATACACAGTGACTATTAGATGTGTTTCATGATAGACATCATATCCACTATCACATCTAACATACACTATGGTGCATTACAGATCTTTATCCAACACAATTGTTAACATTATAAAATAATGACGATAAAGAATGCCATAAAAGAATACGAATTTCATAAATAAAGATTGTTTTACATAGAGTCAACAAGAACCCACACGCCACAAGTTGGCTAGTTGGGCACCTACTCTAACAGTAGATACATGTTATATTTTTGTTATATTATATTGTATCTATGTTGAGCGAGAGACTCATCTGTTTGTTGACTGAGAGTCACTCTAAGTTGTACCGTTGTTGAAATTGTATTCGGTTTTCAGTGTTGTAAAACCAATATTTTGAATATCAATGTATTTTAACTTATTTTTTCTAAGTCAGGCCAAAAGCGAAAATTTTAGCCACAATTTTTAATGCTTCCGCTATTGTGTTTTATGTGGTTTTACTTTGATTGAGCACGAGGCCTGACACATATTTCTGTGTTTGAAATTTTTGCATCTAGGTCGGCTGATTCCAGAAGGATGCACAAATCCTTCATGGTTACAGCTGAATTAGATCGAAAGCTGGTCTCATCAAACACCACGTGAGCTAATTCTTCTACAATCAGCGTTCTGTTGTTGAAGAGGCGATAAGCTCTGGTCACTGCTTAATATCCTAGAAATATTCCTGCATCAGATTTCATGTCGAAAGCTGTTAGATGATTTTTGCCATTTTTGTGAGTGAAGCATCTACAACCAAACATCCTGAAATAGGAAATATCAGGTTTTTTGTCATTCCAGATCGGTTAGACGTGATGCTTATTAATAATTGATGTGTTCTGAGTTTAGCAAGCTGTGTTAACTTCTTCAGCCTTTACGGAATCAGATATCATAGTTGTAGCAGCTTCTTTTAAAGTTCGATTTCTACGCTCAGCCAACCCTTTCTACTGAGGTGTTCTCGCTGCTGAAAGTTCATGCTTGATTCCAATGTCATTCAGGTAAGAGGATAGTAAATAATTTAAAAATTCAGTTCCTCTATCACTTCCGATCCGGTTGACACTGCAAGATGTGTCATTTTGCAAACGTTTTAAAATTTTTATCAGTTATTCGGTAGTTTGAACTTTTGAATTTAAAAACACCACCCAAGTAAATTTTGAAAAATCGTCGACAACTACAAGAGTGTATTTCATTTCCCTAAGCTGATAATGGGTATATGACCATAAATATCCATATGTAAAAGTTCCAAGCTTCGGAGGTTTTGTTACTACCTCTCTTTTTACAAATGTTGAGTTAAGCGTGCAAGGGTGAGAACAGTACTAGGATGGGTGACCTCCTGGGAAGTTCTCGTACGTCAAGCTGCTGACGTTGCGCCGCTTGATCTGGTGGCCATGTGGGCTGTAAAAGTGTGATGCTAGATCTTAACGGGTAATACTATCTCTGCTGGGGATTGGGCCGGCGGTAGGGTAAGGGTCAGACTGATCTCTAAGGGAATTGAGACAGCACCACCAGTTAGACACGCACCTCCCCTGACTCATGGGCCTAACAGCCCAACCCTAACGCACATAATAGGTGCACTCTGCGCTGCCACATTTTAAGGAAATAAAGTTGCACCTTAGCTAACAACTATAGCTTTTGGCTTAGTGGTAAGCGCTTGATCCTAACAACAAGTAGATTTGATGTGCTTCCCAAGCTGACAAATAGAACAATTCTCTTTTGAAAATTTTATTTTTTGCAAACTAGTAACTAAATCACGCTTACCCAGATTTGCAATTGTTTTAAAATTCAGATGATTTATCCGCTGATGCCATAGCCAGCTCTTAGAAGAGTATGTTACTTGGCAGGTTTTTTCAGAGTGCGCTAATCTGACCAGTCAACTTTCTAGGTATTCCCCGATCTGTATCCTACTAACACCGTCAGACCTTCCGTATTCTGGACTATGCATGTGTGCTTTTGAAAATTTACAAAGTAATTACTATCACACAGATGACTGATACTAATTAAATTATAACACAGATTTTCAACTAGAAGAACATTGTTGACAGTGAAGTTACCATGGGTAAGCTTACCCTTACCCACAGTGTTACCATTTGAATTGTCACCAAATATGATCTTAGGTCCAGTGCATGTCTTCAAATCTGATAGCAGCTTTGGGTTACCAGTCATGTGCCTCGCACATCCACTGTCCAGATACCACGTTGATAGCTTCAGTCCTAATATTTTTTGTACACACAAGACAAAGTTTGGTACCATTTGGTTTTACTTGGGTCCAGATTTGATTAGACCCTTTGGGACCCACACTTGGATAATTGTAACATATCTACCAGTGTGTGCATCTATATTTTTGTGTAATCTGTGTGTGCTATGATCTGATGTGTGTCTGATGTGCAGTAGTTTTTCCCTGAGGTCTGGGCTTATGATACTTGGGCCTATACTGCCTTTCCTTTGCAAAATCATTCGAGAGGTTGTCTAGATCTTTTACCCCCATATTTGTGATCACCCATAACCTGTTCAATTCGTTTCCTTATCCAGCTCTGTCTTGTATTTTCAGGAGCAGTATACCCTACACCACAATATCTACCTTGTCATATCTGAGGTGTAGCTGCAATCTGTGACTCATAAGATTTTGACTCTTTAGTATGTTCCTTGCTGCATTTCACAAAGTTTATTGTTTGAAGCTTAGGCTTATCCATCTTTGGGTGAGTGCACTCTCTAAGATATTGCTTTCATCGCTTTCATAGCCCAATCCAGCTTTATCACCAGATGGATAGCTCCTTGCAATTTGTTTAGTGACACAAATGACTTGGTCCAAGTGCTTATGATTTCAGCTAACCACTGATTTTCATTCATAATATCCCGAGACCTACTTCTCAAATCTTCATTTTTAGTCGTCAGCTTACTTAGAGCAGCATGAAAATCATCTGAGCTTATAGGCTCAGCTTTTGTAGCGAAACTCTCTTTTTCAGCATTGACTTCCTCCAATGACCGAGAAAGCTTTCTGTACTCTACGAGCATGTCAGTCAATGTTGTGACAAGGTATTCTTGTTTAAAGTCAATATTGGAAAAATCAAATACCTTATCAGTGTCGTTTTCCATCAGATACTATACTTCGTCTTCGCTATCGTTGGATGAGGACGTCCCTGAGCTAGAATCCTCCGAATTTTTGTCAGCCCATGAACTTTTTTCTCTTCAGCGACAAGTATTTTCTCACTCCTCTTCTTCCTATAGAATTTCTTGTCCTTTCTATCTTTGCTGTTGCGACCTGGTTGCCCCTTTGTGTCCTTCTTGGGTCTTTTGCAGTCCGTAGCATAATGACCAGATTTGCCATATTGATAACATTTAAAGTCAGAAGTAGAGTATAGTTATTCTTAATAAAATCCGGAGAGTTGAGTTGAGAACTGTTTTTCCACATAAATTTCCCAAACTTCTTGAAGAAGAGGGACATTATGTCGTTGCTAAGCTCCTAATCTATTTTGCTTAGAGATCTCTATTCTGGGGTGGTTGCTGTTTGAGATTTTATAGGCTGTGATGTTGACTGTTCTGAATCAGCTCTTGTCTCCAGCTCGAACTCATAATCCTTTAGATTTGAGAATAGGTTGTGGAGATCCATCTTGTTTAGGTCATTTGATTCCCTCATCGCCATTGTCTTTACTTCCCACTCCTAGGTAAGTGCTCTCATGACCTTCAGGGCGATCTCCTTGTTGTTGTACACTTTTCCATGTCTGGTCATCTCTATCACTACTGAGCTGAATCTTTCGTTGAACTCAGTCATTGTTTCTCTAGATCTCATCTTCATCGATTCAAACTTCTAGAGAGCTACTGTGATCTTGTTCTCCTTGGTTTGTTCATTGCCCTCTTAGATTTGAATCAACTTCCATCTGATTTATTTTGCAGTGACGCATGTATGAATCTTACTGAAAATATTATTGTCCAGCGTCTTGTACAGAACATACTTTTCCACCTTTCCTAGGTTCGCCTACTTTTTATCTTCAGAAGTCCACTCCAGTCTAGGCTTCTCAACCCATTGGGCTGCACCGACAGAGATGGCTACAACTTCATTATATTTATCGGGCCATCGGTGATGACGAACCACATATCTTCATCTTGACCTACGAGGTGAGCTTGCATCCTTATCTTCATAGGAATATTTTTGTGAGAAATAGACATATTTAATAATTTGAAATAACACAATCTGTTCAAATTCTGAGATACCCGCTCTGATACCACTTGTTGGGATAAAAAAGATAGTTAAATAACAGCTCGAGAGTTCAGAGGGGGGATGAATGAACTCCTTCACAATTTTTCACGAAAATCCTTTTAAAAAGTTTTACAAGCTTTCGGCTTAACTCGAAGCTGAGTTACCAGCTATAAGGATCTCAACGGAATATGTTCTCTCGAGTAACAAAAAATATGTGTGGGAATGAACTCGATTAAACAGGGAAAAGATTAAGAACTTCTAGTAGTATTTTAAAAAATTGAATGAAAGTAAAAGTTAAATGGATGAGAGTTTGTTTATGGAAATTCAGAGATCAATCTCCTATGTATCCCATTATTCCATGGCCTGAAGGATTCCACTAGAAGACTTTGATTATTCAGCTCATGTAACAACCCGATCCCAACAGTCGTGACTATGAGAAATCCTAGTACACCACGCTACACACCAGCCCGCAAGCTGTGTGAAAAACTGTGTGAAAAGAAACACTCAAAACATGTTTAACGTCTCTGTTCAAAGACTACAAAACTAGTTTTATGTCTTGTGTGAGACATCACTCAGCTAATCTGTGTCGCTCAGCTCTCGTAAATGTGAGTTAGGTGTGTGTGTGAGATTTACAGTGTAAGCTCACTCTCTTTAGTATAAAATCTCACACACTCGGGAAGGTGCTATCTGAGTTGTCGTCTTCTTCACCAAGATTGTAAGTAATCGAACACTTCTGTCAGGCACCGTGCTAATAAACAGAGATTATAGCACAATTAAGCACATAATCACGGAAGCGTAAAATCAGGCTTAAAAATTTTTCGAAATCATTTGGGCCTGAACTCAAAATCATCATTCAAAATATTCATAATCAAAATACGAGTTAACTCAAACTCATACGAAAACAGGTAACAACAAGTCTCAAATCAAATACCGATCCCCAATACAATAAAACACGGGGCATTCCCCAGTTCAATACATATCATAAAATAAACTGGGACTCAAGGGAACGGGGATCCACCAGTTGGAATTCCACTCGGTCCAGCTGGGTTACCTGAAGATCCTGCAAATGGGTAACACAGACCCAAACAACACAAAAGCAGGAAAAGAAATACGAGGTCAAGCCTCAGTACGAAGAGCTATCAAAACAGCTAATCATGCAACATGATATAATCAATGCTATGAAATGCATGAGGGCTATCAAGGATCGGATAGCTAGACCAGTGTATCAACTGGCAATTCATCTCAATTAGCCTCTATACTCGCACGGTGTATCAACAGGGGAAATCATCGGTCCGTGATCTTCAGAGCCCGTCAGCCCATCACAGCTTGGTGGTAGACGCTCGAATCCGGCAGTCACCACTCCGATGATAACGTTGGACTTTTCAGGCACGACACATCTGTCGGCCAGTCACAACGTGGCTCTCAATCAGGTCATCAATCAATCTGTCAATCAGGCTCAAGATGTATGCAAGTATGCCAATCAATATTCAATTCACAATGCATACGATTCAATACGTGAGGACAGAATACAAAACTCAAACAATTTAACAAACTGAGTCACGTAAATCACAGAATCACATCAGCAGATTACATAACATCAATCACAGCCATGTCTACGCTCAAAGCTGTTAAATATGCTCAATTCGTACCTTAAACTGCTGATTTCTACCTCAACAGATTTACAAAGGCAGGGCACAAAAAACTGAAGCAAGTCAGCTTCCTTCTGTTACTGCAATAACGGCAGGATGCACCAAGAACCTCAAATCCAAAAGCTGAAACCAGCGGAAGAACTATCGAGTTCCACTGTACGAAGAAACCAGAAACTTCGCGATCCTCTCCAAGGACGTTCTACCGCCTCAACTGGGTAACAATCAGAAGATCAACTCACAAGGAATCCAGCGCCACCAAAAATCGCTCAAAACAACAGCGGAGAACGGCGGCAATCGACGGGAAAAGAGTTACGGTGAACAGTAGCCAAACGAGGGTTTGAAGATGGAGATGAGAAATATCGGGCTCTAAATAATTCTAAGTGTCGATCAACACTTGTCTACATAACTCCATACAACAGCTGCTGATTTAATCTATCAGATGTTGCTACAGTAGGATTCTTACAACAGAAACTAGCTTTTCCTCTCAACGAAACCAGCAGCAACCATCAGACATTGCATTCACAAAGGAACATCAAAACGACGCTGCATCAACTAATCAAAACGACGCCGCAGCGCTACAACAGCTGACGACATATTCATTTCTAAACAACCAACAGCTGGTCAAGATAAACAATTCAAACGACGACGTAAGGGATGTTAGAGTAGATGCCCAACTAGCCAACTTGTGGCGTGTGGGTTTATAGACTCTTGTATGAAACAATCTTTATATATGATATTCACATTTATTTATATGGCATTCTTTACTTTCATTATGTGTGTAATGATTTACAATTGCGTTGAGTAAAGACCTAGAATGCACTAAAGCGTATGTTAGATGTGATAGTGGGTATGACGGCTATCATGAAACACATCTAATAGTCGCTGTGTGTTTTGAACATGTTCCTAGTCGATTGGGCCGTCAAAATGAGGATAAGGCCGCCCGAGTTCAAGACTAGTATCTGCGATGCGAAGTACCATGTTTCATTGGTAGGGAACATTGTGATGTTCTGAGCATGCAGATAGATAGTGACCTGGTGATCTATCGAACTACCCTCCTTCGGACTTTCCAAGTGGTTCTCATTTGTCGAGTGGATAAGTCCGAGGTCTTGGTTGTACTGATTAGTCCTCACGACTTGAAACGTCATTGAGACTCTACATGATAGGCGTCTCACTTTGACCCGTTTGCCGACTCATTTGGGGTCATAAGGCGTCGGGATTGGGTGAGACCCCGATGCATGTAGGAGTCGATGCATCGTTGTCGAGGATTCACCGCTCGCAGACATGCGTGGATATCCTATGATATCTGAGGGGATAATAGTGTATAAATCTCTGGCCAGAGTACTAGAAGTGTTTTAGGTAAATGTGTTTACCTAGTTACACTCGCGATGTCAATTCGATCTCCAAGATGTATGCATAGCTATCGGATCTATAGCGACTCTCGATTTACCAATGGTCGTTGATCTGATCGGGATATATGGATTGAAAGGACCGTACTGTACGCTAACCACGACCAACTGGTTCTTGCAGGCACTATCAGTGATACCTAGGGGATCATGGGGCGATGTTGCTAGACGCTCTTACCGTGATCCGTTGGGCAGGTCCGGAATTGTGATTCCGGAGCCACAATGGTTGTGGGCCCACGGCTAGCTGTATCCCTGAACCATTGAGGATCACACAAGTATTAGATTCGAGATTCCCACACGGATACTCAGATCAATGTGTTGAGGGCAAGAATAGGATTTCGGGAAGTGCGACTTCCTAAAAGTCAACAGGGGTCAAACCGGGGTTTCCCGCTGTTGATGGGCAAAACGGTCATTTTGCACTGGGATTCTGAAAAACGGTTTTTCAGATCATGGCGTTCAGTTTTGGAAACTGAATCGATCGGTCCGATCTGATCGACGATCGGAGTTACGATGAAGTCTCGGTGGTGGAGATGAACTGAATGTTCATCGTTGGACCCGGGCCCGTTGGGCCGGTCCAAGTCCAACACCTAAGTCTATTTAATTAGACTAAGCTTCACTTAACTCAAGACACAAAAATTTAACCTAACCCTAAAAGCATTGGCCGCCGCCCTCCCTCCTCTCTACAAGCCGCCGCCGCCGCCGCCGCCCGTCTTCGCCGGAAAATCATTTCCGGCCAATTCGACGAGGAGAATCCGTTCGTGCTGATCTCGTCAGTCCTTCTAGTGCAGGCTGACGAAGGAGTCTCGTTTCTGGTCGTGGACCGGATTGGCGATATCGACCGCAATCTAGCGAGAAGAGCCGACGTTATTGTAACTACGGTTGGAGACAGGCACAAGTGCCAGCAAGGTAGTGTTTTGAACACCCTATGTATGACGATATTTGTATTGTTATTTTTCGTATTGATCGTCTCCCGGCCGTTTAATTTCTGTTCTTCCGCTGCCTAGCCGGGGGGCGGATCCGGATCCCCAACAGTGGTATCAGAGCCAGTTTTTCGGATCTGATCAATACAGATTGCCCTATTGTATCTAACATCTCAAATTTCAGATCGGAAAAATCAAAATCATTGAACCAAGGGCCACGCCACCGCCGCATGCGGCGGCGCAACACGAGCGCATGATGGCGCGCGCGCAGGTGCGCGCGGCCGCGCATGGTCGCAAATCGTTGGATGCCGCCTCGCACGAAATGTCGCACGCCGTCGCCCACCTTGCGCACAGGTTGCGCAACCTGCCGGGAATGGACGCGCGAGAGTCGGCCGCTGGATTGCGCAACGGGCTGTCGCAAGGCGGCGCCCTTCCACACGCGATGCATGCGCGATTGTCGCGCTTCACAGGCCGCTGTCCAGCGCAATCGTTGCGCCGCTGTGCGCTGCTGGCCGGCCAATGAACGCGCATGGCTGCGCCGCTTGCTGGCGTCATCGTGCGACGGTGGCGCAAGAAGCGCCGCTCTTGTAGCGGCCGCGCGCGCGCCCTTGCGGCGCACGTGATGTTTGCTCCGCCGTGCGTTTTTCCGGTGGTGGCGCCGCCGGCCGGCCGCCTCTCCGGCGAAGCTCCGGCGATGTCGTGACGGCTGGTCTGTTTTCTTCTAGGGTTTTGGTTCGAGCCTGTCCCGGGCAGCCCGTAAAGTTTTCGGGCCGGTATGCGATATCGGGCCCGATTTTGATCGATTTTGAAATTTTAAGTTTTTGGGCCTAGAATTGTTTTAAGCCCAATTTGATACAATCAAAATTAGTAAAATGTGATTTTAATTATGAAATATGATTTTGTAATAAAATATTATTTTGTTGATTAAAATTTGTTTTATCGGCAAAATACGATTTTATTATAAAATGCGATTTCGTAATTAGAATATGATTTTACAATAAATAATTAGATTATTTTAAATTATGCATGTTAATTAGATTAATTGCATGATTGGGGTGATCGAGAGCCGTGCCCAATGTGTTAGGTGTATGCAATAGGTTTTATATGATTTCGGTTTTTATATATTGATTATCATTTAAAGTGGGCCTTTTTGTGGCCCGTTCCCACCCCTTGATAAATGTATCCCTTATTTGTCATAGTAAATTTAAATGTAAATTACTAAATTTAGTGGGAGGACATCCAAAGACGGTGGACGATGACGATCAAGATATTGAAGACCGAAGATCTGTAAAACCGGAAAGCTTTGTAATAGGATTGCATTGCATATTGCATCACCCCTAGGATTGGACCCAGGTCCGTGGCTGGAAACCACGGACCGCATAGCTCTCGCGATCGATCATCCCAATGTTACTTTATATATGTTGATATATAGTTTAATTGAATCCGCATGCTGCATGTTTAAATTAGATTTAAATATGCATGAGACCAAAATTTTTCATAAATAAAATCCCTCGTTTTAAATTTGATTTAAAACTTATATCAAGATAAAATGTTTATTCGATAAACAAAAGGGTATTTACCCTACCTTCCATCAACAATGGGTGTACGTCGATGCTACCCGTATACATGGCCCGACTCATATTATTGAGGGGGTCATGTATGCCGGAAAGCTTTCCACGCCATTGACAATTGTTGTGAGTCGGTTGGAACTCCCTTTAACGTTGGCTCATATTATTGGGGACGTTAAGGGGACCGTCCTTCACGACTCAACATTTATGGGTCAATCTTGACACGTGATAGTAAACGACGTCATATTATTGGGCCCTTACTGGACGTGAGGTGAATACATGGAGGTTGCACCGGCTGCAATCGGAAACTACCTTTTGGGGGTCATGGATGGCTGATATTATTCGGGTCCATGATCGCTTGATTGGGCTCCGTGTACCCACTAAAGAAACCTGTTTTCTCGATTTCATTAGAGGGTGGTGAAATCGTTAAAATAGTGGGAGGGTTGTTTCTATGAAAAACCCGCCTGCTGCTATACTGGATAGCAACAGGTTCACCGGTCTAAACTACCAAGACTGGCTCCGCAACCTTAATCTTGTATTGGCTTCGGAGAAGCTTCTCTATACGATAGAGAAGTCCCCTACAGAGGAAACCCATGCCGATATCACCCTGAGGAGCTGATTACGCTTAACCAATGGCATGACGACGAGGTTAAAGCTCGATGCTATGTGATGGCATCGATGTCCAATGAAATGCAACGGCGCTTTGAGAAGACGAAGTATGCCTCTGCCATACTTTTTCATCTCAAGGAACTGTACGGGGAGAACTCTCGACATGAGAGGTTCACGGCTGTCAAGGAGCTGATGACGAGCCGCATGCACGATGGGACTTCGGTCCGCGAGCATGGGGTTCGTATGATTGGGCTCGTTGAAAAGATGTCGGGCCTTGATATCGCGCTTCCACACGAGCTGTCGGTGGATGTACTTCTCCTCTCACTACCCGCTGCATTTGACCCCTTTGTGATCAACTTCAACATGAACAAGCTGGAAGCCACCCTTGAAGAGGTGGTGAACATGCTTGTAGTGTTTGAGGGGACTATAAAGAAGGACAAACCCGTCCTACTTCTGGGTTCTTCTTCCTCTGCGAAGAAGGGGCCCAGACGCAAGAGAAAGAAGCGTTCTGCTCCTGCGAAGGAGGAAAAGTCTGCTAAGAAGCCAAAGGCAAAGGCTTCTAAGCCAAACAAGGGCAAGGACGTTTGCCACCACTACCACAAGGCTGGGCATTGGAGGAGGAACTGCAAGGAGTACCTCGAGCAGTTGCGAACTGTGAAAGGTATGTTCTATATTGAAATAAATATGTCTCTAAATTCAACTTCTTGGGTACTTGATATTGGATGTGGATCTCATATCTGCAATGATTTGCAGGTGATGACAAGAAGTCGACGTCTTAGAGAGGGTGAGACCCACTTGAGGCTTGGCAATGGAGCAAGGGTTGCTGCAGTAGCTATAGGGGATATTGTTTTATTTCTGTCTTCAAATTTTAAGTTGTTGCTACGAGACGTTTTATTTGTTCCTGAATTAATTAAAAACATTATTTCTATTCCTATGCTAGATAGAGATGGATATTCTTGTATGTTTGCTAATTCGATTTGCAATATTTACAAGAATGAATGTTTAATTGGAATTGGGGAACGCGAAAACGATCTATACACCTTAAGATTAAAAGACGTTCCAACTCGCGATGTCGAAGCACACACAACAAAGATTAAACGGAAACACGATAACTTGAACCCAGAACAACTTTGGCACGCTAGGCTAGGTCACATTTCCCTAAGTAGGATGAACAAGTTAGTTAGGAGTGACCTGTTTGATTTGTCAGACATCAACTCCCTACCGACTTGTGAATCTTGTCTGAAAGAAAAAATGACCAAGCAACCCTTCAAGGGCAAGGGTGAACGTGCCCAAGGCCTATTGGATTTGATCCATACTGATGTGTGCAGCCCATTTAGTATTGGTACTAAATACGGTCACACATACTTCATCACCTTTACCGACGATTACTCTAGGTATGGGTACTTGTACTTGATGAAGTATAAGTCCGAATCCTTTGAAAGGTTCAAGGAATTCAAGACTGAAGTGGAAAATCAATTAGGCAAAAGTATTAAGGCACTTCGATCTGATCGAGGTGGTGAATACTTAAGTACTGAGTTTCAAGAATATCTGAAAGAGAATGGGATTCTCTCATAGTGGACCCCTCCTGCCACACCACAGCTCAATGGTGTAGCGGAGCGTCGTAATCGGACCTTGATGGACATGGTTCGATCTATGATGAGCTTCACTGAACTTCCTACCTCGTTTTGGGGCTATGCGCTCGAAACAGCGGTCATGTTGTTGAACAATGTCCACACCAAGACAGTGGATAAAACTCCGTATGAGATATGGATGGGCAAACCACCCAAGTACTCATTTATGAGTATTTGGGGATGTCCTGCTTACGTGAAGCAGACAGTGGGAGATAAGCTGGATACGAGATCCATCCTATGCTACTTCATTGGGTATTAGAAGAATTCCATTGGATACTACTTCTACTATCCGAGCGAGACGAAAGTGTTTGTCTCTAGGAATGCCACCTTTATGGAAAGGGAATTTCTACTTGATAGAAAAGGCAAAATAGTAGAACTCGAAGAGGTTCGAGAACCAATCGAAGTACCAAGTGAATCTCCTGCAACTCCATAGCCATTACCAAAAATGGTCGCACCTAGGAGATCCGAAAGGATTCCTAGAGCTCAGACAGATATGGTTTTCTCCTTGAAGATGATAAGACTGATGAGGAGATAAAGAGTATGACACGTGTGCCATATGCCTCGGCAATAGGTAGTATTATGTATGGCATGATCTCGACTAGACCGGACGTCGCATATGCTCTGAGTGTCACGAGCCGCTACCAGGCCAACCCCGGCCAATTGCATTGGAAGGCCGTGAAGGATATTCTTATGTACTTGCGAAGGACTAAGAATATGTTCATGGTCTATGGGGGTGGGACTAAGAATATGTTCATGGTCTATGGGGGTGGGACTAAGAATATGTTCATGGTCTATGGGGGTGGGACTAAGAATATGTTCATGGTCTATGGGGGTGGGACTAAGAATATGTTCATGGTCTATGGGGGTGGGACTAAGAATATGTTCATGGTCTATGGGGGTGGGACTAAGAATATGTTCATGGTCTATGGGGGTGGTGAACTGAAACTGGAAGGCTACACTGATTCTAGCTTCGAGTGTGACGTGGATGATTCGAAATCAACCTCTGGATTTGTATTCATGCTCAATGGTGGTGCTGTCTCTTGGAAGAGTTCCAAGCAAGACACCATCGCGGATTCGACCACTGAGGCTGAGTACATTGCAGGATCAGTTGCTGCTAAGGAGGCCGTTTGGATAAGGAATTTCGTCCAAGAGATGGGCGTCATTCCTAATGGAGTTGGTCCAGTCCCGGTGTACTGCGACAAAACGGGTGCCGTTGCGCAAGCAAAGGAGCCTAGGTCTCACCAAAGATCCAAACACATACTGAGGAAATACCACATAATCCGGGATATTGTGGCTAGAGGTGACATAGCAGTTGAGAGAGTCGCCTCTACGGACAACGTTGCTGATCCACTTACGAAGCCCTTGCCAGGACCCTTGTTTGAAAAACATCGCGAAACAATGGGACTGCGTCTGATGAGTAGTTGGCTTTAGGGCAAGTGGGAGATTGTTAGAGTAGATGCCCAACTAGCCAACTTGTGGCGTGTGGGTTTATAGACTCTTGTATGAAACAATCTTTATATATGATATTCGCATTTATTTATATGTCATTCTTTACTTTCAATATGTGTGTAATGATTTACAATTGCGTTGAGTAAAGACCAAGAATGCACTAAAGCGTATGTTAGATGTGATAGTGGGTATGACGGCTATCATGAAACACATCTAATAGTCGCTGTGTGTTCTGAACATGTTCCTAGTTGATTGGGCAGTCAAAATGAGGATAAGGCCGCCCGAGTTCAAGACTAGTATCTGCGATGTGAAGTACCATGTTTCATTGGTAGGGAACATTGTGATGTTCTGAGCATGCAGATAGATAGTGACCTGGTGATCTATCGAACTACCCTCCTTCGGACTTTCCAAGTGGTTCCCATTTGTCGAGTGGATAATTCCGAGGTCTTGGTTGTACTGATTAGTCCTCACGACTCGAAACGTCATTGAGACTCTACATGATAGGCGTCTCACTTTGACCCGTTTGCCGACTCATTTGGGGTCATAAGGCGTCGGGATTGGGTGAGACCCCGATGCATGTAGCAGTCGATGCATCGTTGTCGAGGATTCACCGCTCGCAGACATGCGTGGATATCCTATGCTATCTGAGGTGATAATAGTGTATAAATCTCTGGCCAGAGTACTAGAAGTGTTTTAGGTAAATGTGTTTACCTAGTTACACTCGCGATGTCACTATTCGATCTATCCTATGCTATCTGAGGTGATAATAGTGTATAAATCTCTGGCCAGAGTACTAGAAGTGTTTTAGGTAAATGTGTTTACCTAGTTACACTCGCGATGTCACTATTCGATCTCCAAGATGTATGCATAGCTATCGGATCTATAGCGACTCTCGATTTACCAATGGTCGTTGATCTGATCGGGATATATGTATTGAAAGGACCGTACTGTACGCTAACCACGACCAAATGGTTCTTGCAGGCACTATCAGTGATACCTAGGAGATCATGGGGCGATGTTGCTAGACGCTCTTACCGTGATCCGTTGGGCAGGTCCGGAATTGTGATTTCGGAGCCACAATGGTTGTGGGCCCACGACTAGCTGTATCCCTGAACCATTGAGGGTCACACAAGTACTAGATTCGAGATTTCCACACGGATACTCAGCACAATGTGTTGAGCGCGAGAATAGGATTTCGGGAAGTGCGATTTCCTAAAAGTCAACAGGGGTCAAACCGGGGTTTCCCGCTGTTGAGGGGCAAAACGGTCATTTTGCACTGGGATTCTGAAAAACGGTTTTTCAGATCATGGCGTTCAGTTTTGGAAACTGAATCGATCGGTCCGATCTGATCGGCGATCGGAGTTACGATGAAGTCTCGGTGGTGGAGATGAACTGAATGTTCATCGTTGGACCCGGGCCCGTTGGACCGGTCCAAGTTCAACACCTAAGTCTATTTAATTAGACTAAGCTTCACTTAACTCAAGACACAACAATTTAACCTAACCCTAAAAGCATTGGCCGCCGCCCTCCCTCCTCTCTACAAGCCGCCACCGCCGCCGCCCGTCTTCGCCGGAAAATCGTTTCCGGCCAATTCGACGAGGAGAATCCGTTCGTGCTGATTTCGTCAGTCCTTCTAGTGCAGGCTGACGAAGGAGTCTCGTTTCTGGTCTTGGACCGGATTGGCGATGTCTACCGCAATCTACCGAGAAGAGCCGACGTTATTGTAACTACGGTTGGAGCCAGGCACAAGTGCCAGCAAGGTAGTGTTTTGAACACCCTATGTATGATGATATTTGTATTGTTATTTTTCATATTGATCGTCTCCCGGCCGTTTAATTTCTGTTCTTCCGCTGCCTAGCCGGGGGGCGGATCCGGATCCCCAACAAGGGACACATCACCTTCGCTGCCAACAGCTGATCAAAAGCGTTGTACCCAAAACGCTGCGTTTCAACTTATCACAACGACGTCGCCTCACCATCAGCAGCTGGTCACTCAGACCAATAGCTGGTCGCCTGACTAAATCAATTTCTCACAAACGCAACAGCTGATAGCGCTTCTACCTCAGCATCAACACCAAAAGGTTGACCAACACGTGTCGTTTTTTCGTTAATTCTCGCGATTGCGTGTTAGCTGCCAATAGATTCCTCTTCCAACGCTACTACTGAATAGAGAAATGACGACGCATCATTCCCGCGCCATCAACAACTGATTAAACTTCATCAGCTAGCGCTACAGTACCGTTGACTCACGTTGACTTCTGAAATTCAACTGGAATCAGATTTCTCTCGCAAAACCCTCGAATTTACGCGACAAATCCCAAATCAATTTCGATAAATCACTAATCTAAATCTGATTCCTCACATTCTCCCCACCTTAAGAGATTTCATCCCCGAAATCAAAGGCTAACTCATGGGCAGAAACAATCAAATAATCAAATCAATCACTAACAACTAAACAAGCTCAAATCAAAGCTTTAGAAATTACCTAGAATTCGCACTATCAGTGCTCAAATAGATGAGGCCAGTCCTGTCTCATCTTCTACTCAACCTCCCAGTTAGCTTCTTCTCGGCTATGCTTACTCCATTGGACCATCACCAACGGAATCACTTTGTTCCTCAAATGCTTCTCCTTCCTATCCAGAATCTGCACTGAATATTCCACATAGCTCAAGGAAGAATCCAGCTCAACTTCGTCAGTTCTCAACACATGGGATGGATCTGGCTCATATTTCCGCAACATTGACACATGAAAAACGTCATGTATCGCTGCTAACCCATCAGGCAGCTTCAATCGATAAGCCAATTGTCCAATCTACTCAACAATCTCGAAGGGACCAACGAATATAGAAGCTAATTTGCCATTAAATCTAAACCGCATCACGCTATTGAAAGGAGAAACTTTGAGAAATACTCGATCGCCAACCTCAAACTCCAAAGGTCTGCGTCTTTTGTTTGCATAGCTAGAGAAACGGTCTTGAGCAGCTTTCATTCTACTCCGAATCAAATCAACCTGATTTTTCATGTGCTGAACGAACTTCGGGGTAGAAAGCTGTCTCTCGCAAACTTCTTCACAACATATCGGAGATCTGCACTTGCGATCATACAACGCCTCAAATGGAGCCATCCCGATACTAACATGGTAGCTGTTGTTGTACGAAAACTCAACCAAGGACAAAGAATCCTGCCAGCCACCACCGAAATCCATCACAACTGCACGCAGCATATCCTCTAAAGTCTGAATGGTCCGCTCAGACTGATCAACTATCTGTGGGTGATAGGCTGTACTCATAGCCAATCTCGAACCCATCGCTGCTTGCAGACTCTTCCAGAAACGAGAAGTGAACCTTGGATCTCTATCAGACACTATCGAAACAGGAACTCCATGCAATCTAACCACATGGTCGATGTACAGTTTCCCCATTTTCTTCATGGAACACCTCACATCATAGGGAATGAAATGGGCGGACTTCAAAAGTCTATCAATCACCACCCAAATCGCATAATATCCCCTACTCGATCGAGGTAGATGAGTCACAAAATCCATGGTGATGTGCTCCCAATTCCATTGGGGCACCTCCAAACTCTGTAGCAATCCACCAGGTCTCATTCTCTCAACCTTGACCTGCTGGCAATTCAGACATCTAGAACAAAACCAGAGATGTCGCTCTTCATGCCTTCCCACCTGTAGTGAGACTTCAAGGCATGATACATCTTCCTCTCGCCCGGGTGCACACTATACCGGCTACAATGTGCTTCGTTCAGAATGGTCTCTTTCAACTCGATCAAGTTCGGAACCACCAATCTACCTCTAAATCTCAGACACCCATCATAAGTAACAGAGAAATCATCAGACTGACCACTTCGGGCTTTAATCTTCAACTCATGAATATGTGGATCAGTCCTCTGCGCCTCCCTGATGTCACTCACAATCTGCGGTTCTACTTGGATCGAAGAAACCATAAAGTACTGATCAACCGGTTGAAATCGCCAACCAGAAGTACTCAAATGCTCGTAGACTTTCGAAACACTCAAAAACGAAAGCATCGCAGGCTGGGTCTTCCTACTCAAAGCATCTGCTACTGAGTTCATCCGCCCAGGCTGATACTGGATCTCACAGTTAAAGTCCTTGAGCAATTCCATCCATCGTCGTTGCCTCATATTCAAGTCTGACTGCGTGAAGATATATTTCAGGCTGTTGTGGTCGGTGTACACCACAAATTCTTCACCATACAGATAATGTCGCCAAATCTTCAAGGCAAACACTATCGCAGCCAACTCCAAATCATGAACAGGGTACCTCGTCTCGTGAGGCTTCAACTGTCGAGACACATAGGCAATCACGTACCCGTTCTGCATCAGAACACATCCCAAACCATTTATAGAAGCATCGGAGCACACAATGAATCCTCCGGATCCAGACGGTAGAGCCAAAACAGGAGAAGTAGTCAACTTCTCCTTCAACGTCCGAAAACTATACTCGCATTCATTCGTCCAAACGAACTTTCGATCCTTCTGAGTCAATTGAGTCATCAGCCTGGCTATCGAAGAGAACTTCTCGATAAAACACATGTAATAGCCAGCCAGTCCCAAAAAGCTGCGGATCTCGGAAACGTTCCTAGGTATCTCCCAGTTAAGAACTGCTTCGACCTTACCCGGATCCATCGAAATCCCTTGCGCTGAAATCACATAACCCAAAAAGATAATTCTGTCAAGCCAAAATTCGCACTTGCTGAACTTGGCGTACAATTGCGAGTCTCTCAATCTCTGCAACACCAATCTGAGATGCTCCTTATGCTCTCTTATGCTCCTCGAATACACTAGGATATCGTCTATGAAGACAATCACGAACCGATCGATGTACTCGCTAAAGGCGCGATTAATCAAATCCATGAAAATAGGTGGGGCATTCGTCAACCCAAACGGCATCACAAGAAACACATAATGCCCATATCGAGTCCGAAAAGCTGTCTTCGCCACTTCAGCGTCTCTAATCCGCAACTGGTGATAGCCAGAGCGCAAATCAATCTTCGAGTACACCACCGACCCTTGCAACTGATCGAACAAGTCATCAATCCTCGGCAAAGGATATTTGTCATCACAGTCGCTTTATTCAACTGTCGGAAATCCACGCACATCCTCATAGACCCATCTTTCTTCTTCACGAAAAGAATCGGATCTCCCCAAGGCGACATACTCGGTCTGATGAAGCCTTTCTCCAAGAGATCTCTCAACTGATCCCATCAGCTCTTTCAACTCTGCTGGCAATAACCGATACGGAGCTCTAGAAATCGGGACGGTCCCGGGCACCAACTCGATGCTGAAGTCGATCTTACGTCTGGAAGGGAATCCAGGAATCTCATGCGGGAACACATCGGGAAACTCTCGAACGATCGGGATGTCTCTCAACTCCAATCGCGGCTCTTGAGAAATGTCAAGCGCATAAATCATGAATCCAGCATTATCCAGCCATAGCAGGCTAAACATCTCCATGGCGGACACCAGTGGAATCTTCGAGCGTGAATCAGCACCGTAGAACTCCCACCTCTCACCCGAGTCAGGGCAAAATTTCACCACACCATGAAAACAGTCAACAGTAGCCTTATAGATAGACAATACATCCATTCCCAAGATGCAATCAAAATCTCTGATTCCCAAAACAATCATATTGGACACCAACATATGCTCATCAAATCGAAGCACATAATCCAACACCACTTCATGGGACCACAGACTCACACCAGCAGGAGTAGACACGGAAACAACATCACACAATGGGGAAGAACTCAACCCATGCTCACAAACAAACAACTCAGAAATAAAAGAGTGTGATGCACCAGTGTCAAATAGAACTCTCGTGGGGTATAAAAAATAGAGCATGTACCTGCGATCACTGTGGCAGGTGTCTCCTCATCCTGCTCTCTTGTCAAAGCGTTCGTCTGGGCCTGCTGTGGAATCTGAAACCGAGGTCTCGAAGGTGCTCCAAACCTAGAAGGCTCACGGGGTTGGAATCCAGATCGCTGGGTAGGGGCAGGAAACTGCAATCTCTGAGAAGAACCACCAGCTGATCCCTGCTACGAAGGAACAGAAGACTGACCCCTAAACAAAGGACATACTCTCTGAAAATGTCCGAGCTGTCCACAGTTATGGCAAAACCCTAAACTCCACGACACTGTGAAGTCGGATGCCTTCCTCTGCACTGTCCACAAGGCATGCCGCCAGTACCACTGCCAGAACCAGAACTCGCAGAACCAGAGGAACTCGAATTCACCTTCTTCTTGAACTGTTTCCCTCGAGGTCGAAATCTTTGGCGATTCGTCTGCTGCTGTGACCCATGAAGATAATAGAACGATTACGACGCATCCTGAACAGGCTGATGGGTGCGTCCAGTAATTGGCTGAGTCGGAGCATCCTCCTCCATTAAACTCTCCTCAATGTCCACTGCTCGGTTCACTGCCTCAATGTAGGTCGCAGGTGAACAAGACAAAACCATCCGGTACAAATCTGTTGGAAAAGCGATGGCGGATCCGGATCCCGTCTCTTGGGGGAGCAGCGGAATTTTAAAATTAAGCGTCGGGAAACGTTCAATACAATAAAACTGCACTATAAACCATTCATAGGGAGTTTTTCAGGGTGTTACCTTGCTGGAGACAGGCGCCTGCCTCCAACCAGAATCACAGGGATACTGGCTCTTCACGGTAGGCAGCGGTAGATTACGTCTAATCAAGTCCACGACCGGAGGCAAGGTTCCTTCGTCAGCCTACACTAGAAGGCCTGATGAGATCAGCACGGACGGAAACTCCTCGAAAAGTTGGCAGGAACAAATTCCGGCGACGGCGGCGATGGTGGTGGCCGGCGGCGGCGGCTTTGGGAGAGGAGGGGGGCGGCCGAGAGAGATCAGCACGGACGGAAACTCCTCGAAAAGTTGGCAGGAACAAATTCCGGCGACGGCGGCGATGGTGGTGGCCGGCGGCGGCGGCTTTGGGAGAGGAGGGGGGCGGCCGAGAGAGAGAGCTCTAGGGTTTAGGGTGAGTCTTAGTTATGTTTAATGAAGCCCTAAGTCGCTTTTAATAAGACTAATAATGGACTTGGACCGGCCCAACGGGCCCGGGTCCAAATGACGATATCCATCAATGCGACTTCATTACAACTCCGATCGCCGATCAGATCGGACCGATCGACTCAGTTTCCAAAACTGAATATTATGATATGAAAAACCATTTTTCAGAACCCCAGTGCAAAATGACCGTTTTGCCCCTCAACAGCGGAAATCACGATTTGACCCCTGTTGACTTTTAGGAATTCGTACTTCAAAAAATCCTCCTCCTATGCTCAACACATTGAGCTCAGTTTCCATGCGGGAACATTTAATCCAGTACTTTTGTGACCCTCAATGGTTCAGGGATACAGCTAGCCGTGGGCCCACAACCATTGCGGCTCCGGAATCACAATTTCGGACTTGCCCATCGGATCATGGTAAAGCGCCTAGCAACATCGCGCCATGATCCCCTAGGTATCACTGATAGTGCCTGCAAGAACCAGTTGGTCGTGGTTAGCGTACAGTACGGTCCTTTCAATCCATATATCCCGATCAGATCAACGACCATTGGTAAATCGAGAGTCGCTAAAGATCCGATAGCTATGCATACATCTTGGAGATCGAATAGTGACATCACGAGTTTAACTAGGTAAACCCATTTACCTAAAACACTTCTAGTACTCTGGCCAGAGATTTATACACTATTATCCCTCAGATAGCATAGGATATCCACGCATGTAAGCGAGCGGTGAATCCTCGACAACAAAGCATTGACTCTTACATGCATCGGGACCTCACCCAATCCCGCCGCCTAATGACCCCAAGTGAGTCTGAAAACGGGTCAAAGTGAGACGCCTATCATGTAGAGTCTCAATGACGTTTCGAGTCGTGAGGACTAATCAGTACAACCAAGACCTCGAACTTATCCACTCGACAAATGGTAACCACTTGGAAAGTCCGAAGAGGGAAGTTCGATAGATCACCAGGTCACTATCTATCTGCATGCTCAGAACATCACAATGTTCCCTACCAATGAAACATGGTACTTCGCATCGCAGATACTAGTCTCGATCTCGGGCGGCCTTATCCTCATTTTGAAGGCCCAATCGACTAGGAACTAATTCGGAATACACAGTGACTATTAGATGTGTTTCATGATAGCCGTCATACCCACTATCACATCTAACATACACTATGGTGCATTCTAGGTCTTTATCCAACACAATTGTTAACATTATATAAACATAATGAAGATAAAGAATTCCATAAACAAATGCGAATATTATATATAAAGACTGTCATATACAAGAGTCTATAAACCCACACGCCACAAGTTGGCTAGTTGGGAATCTACTCTAACAATCTCCCACTTGCCCTAAAGCCAACTACTCATCAGACGCAGTCCCATTGTTTCTCGATGTTTTTCAAACAACGGTCCTGGAAAGGGCTTCGTAAGTGGATCATCAACGTTGTCCGCAGAGGCGAATCTCTCAACTGCTATGTCACCTCTAGCCACAATATCCCGGATTATGTGGTATTTCCTCAGTATATATGTTTGTATCTTTGGTGAGACCTAGGATCCTTTGCTTGCACAACGGCACCCGTGTTGTCGCAGTACACCGGGACTGGACCAACTCCATTAGGAATGACGCCCAACTCTTGGATGAAATTCCTTATCCAAATCGCCTCCTTAGCAGCTGCTGATGCTGCGATGTACTCAGCCTCAGTGGTTGAATCCGCGATGGTGTCTTGCTTGGAACTCTTCGAAGAGACATCACCACCATTGAGCATGAATACAAATCCAGAGGTTGACTTCGAATCATCCACGTCACACTGGAAGCTAGAATCAGTATAGCCTTCCAGTTTCAGTTCACCACCCCCATAGACCATGAACATATTCTTAGTCCTTCGCAAGTACTTAAGAATATCCTTCACAGCCTTGCAATGTAATTGGCCGGGGTTTGCCTGGTAGCGGCTCGTGACACTCAGAGCATATGCGAAATCCGGTCTAATCGAGATCATGCCTTACATAATGCAACCTATTGTCGAGGCATATGGCACATGTGTCATACTCTCTATCTCCTCATCAGTCTTTGGACACATAGACTTAGATAGAGCGACCCCGTGGCACATAGGTAGGTGTCCTCTCTTGGACTCTTCCATAGAGAACCTCTTAAGTATGGTATCGATGTAGGTGGCCTGGGTGAGTCCGAGCATCCGTTTCGATCTATCCTGATAGATCTGTATTCCAAGAATATAGGATGCTTCACCCAGGTCCTTCATCGAAAATCTACTAGACAACCAGACTTTAGTTGACTGCAGCATTCCTACATCATTCCCAATGAGTAGAAGGTCATCAACATAAAGTACAAGGAATGTCACAGCTTTTTTAACTACCTTCTTATAAACACATGGCTCCTCGGGATTCTTGATGAAACAAAATTCCTTAATTGTTTCATCGAATCTCAGGTTCCAACTCCTCGATGCTTGTTTGAGACCGTAGATCGATCTCTGAAGCTTGCATACCTTATGCTCGCTTCCAACAGATGTGAAACCCTCAGGCTGCGTCATATATATGTCTTCCTTAATGTTTCCATTATACGCAGTTTTCACATCCATTTGCCATATCTCATAGTCGTACCATGCGGCTATGGCAAGTAAGATTGTAATTGACTTGAACATCGCGACTTGCGAGAAGGTTTCATCATAGTCAACACCTTGCCTTTGAGTGTAACCTTTCGCGACCAGTCGTGCCTTGTAGGTCATTACCTTACCATCAGGCCCAAGTTTCCTCTTGTATACCCATTTGCACCCAAAAGGAACAATTCCTTCGGGAGGATTAACAAGAGTACAAACTTTGTTAGCATGCATTGACTCAAACTCAGACTGCATTGCTTCAAGCCAAAAATTTGAATCAGCATCAGAAATCGCCTCCTTGAAAGTTCTTGGATCAGATCCAACAACTTGATCACCTTGATCATCTTCAAGGAGAAAACCATATCTCTCAGGAGCCCTAGGAACCCTTTCAGATCTCCTAGGTGCGACCATTTCTGGTACTGGCTCTGGAGGTGCGGGAGACTCACCTGGTACTTCGATTGGATCTCGAAACTCTTCGAGTTCTACTATTCTGCCCTTTCTATCAAGTAGAAATTCCATTTCCATAAAGGTGGCATTTCTAGAAACAAACACTTTTGTTTCACTTGGATAGTAGAAGTAGTGTCCAATGGAATTCTTTGGATACCCAATGAAGTAGCATAAGATGGATCTCGTATCCATCTTCTCTCTCACTGTCTGCTTCACGTAAGCAGGACATCCCCAAATACTCATAAATGAGTACTTGGGTGGTTTGCCCATCCATATCTCATGGAGTCTTATCCACTGCCTTAGTGTGGACATTGTTCAACAACATTACCGCCGTTTCGAGCGCATAGCCCCAAAACGAGGTAGGAAGTTCAGTGAAGCTCATCATAGATCGAACCATGTCCAACAAGGTCCGATTACGACGCTCCGCTACACCATTG
>KV008482.1:64468-97550 GCA_001598015.1 Dorcoceras hygrometricum
GGATGCTCGGACTCACCCAAGCTACCTACATCGATACCATACTTAAGAGGTTCTCTATGGAAGAGTCGAAGAGAGGACACCTACCTATGTGCCACGGGATCACTCTATCTAAGTCTATGTGTCCAAAGACTGATGAGGAGATAGAGAGTATGGCACATGTACCATATGCCTCGGCAATAGGTAGTATTATGTATGGCATGATCTCGACTAGACCAGATGTCGCATATGCTCTGAGTGTCACGAGCCGCTACCAGGCAAACCCCGGCCAATCGCATTGGAAGGCTGTGAAGGATATTCTTAAGTACTTGCGAAGGACTAAGAATATGTTCATGGTCTATGGGGGTGGTGAACTGAAACTGGAAGGATACACTGATTCTAGCTTCCAGTGTGACGTGGATGATTCGAAATCAACTTCAGGATTTGTATTCATGCTCAATGGTGGTGCTGTCTCTTGGAAGAGTTCCAAGCAAGACACCATCGCGGATTCAACCACTGAGGCTGAGTACATTGCAGCATCAGCTACTGCTAAGGAGGCCGTTTGGATAAGGAATTTCGTCCAAGAGTTTGGCGTCATTCCTAATGGAGTTGGTCCAGTCCCGGTGTACTGCGACAACACGGGTGCCGTTACGTAAGCAAAGGAGCCTAGGTCTCACAAAAGATCCAAACACATACTGAGGATATACCACATAATCCGGGATATTGTGGCTAGAGGTGACATAGCAGTTGAGAGAGTCACCTCTGCAGACAATGTTGCTGATCCACTTACGAAGCCCTTGCTTGGACCGTTGTTTGAAAAACATCGCGAAACAACGGGACTGCGTCTGATGAGTAGTTGGCTTTAGGGCAAGTGGGAGATTGTTAGAGTAGATGCCCAACTAGCCAACTTGTGGCGTGTGGGTTTATAGACTCTTGTATATGACAATCTTTATATATGATATTCGCATTTTGATATATGGCATTCTTTACTTTCATTGTGTGTATAATGATTAACAATTGCGTTGAGTAAAGACCTAGAATACACTAAAGTGTATGTTAGATGTGATAGTGGGTATGACGGCTATAATTAAACACATCCATTGTGTGTATAATGATTAACAATTGCGTTGAGTAAAGACCTAGAATACACTAAAGTGTATGTTAGATGTGATAGTGGGTATGACGGCTATAATTAAACACATCTAATAGTCGCTGTGTATTCTGAACATGTTCCTAGTCGATTGGGCCGTCAAAATGAGGATAAGGCCGCCCAAGTTCGAGACTAGTATCTGCGATGCGAAGTACCATGTTTCATTGGTAGGGAACATTGTGATGTTCTGAGCATGCAGATAGATAGTGACCTGGTGATCTATCGAACTACCCTCCTTCGGACTTTCCAAGTGGTTACCATTTGTCGAGTGGATAATTCCGAGGTCTTGGTTGTACTGATTAGTCCTCACGACTCGAAACGTCATTGAGACTCTACATGATAGGCGTCTCACTTTGACTCATTTGCCAACTCACTTGGGGTCATAAGGCGTCGGTATTGGGTGAGACCCCGATGCATGTAGGAGTCGATGCATCGTTGTCGAGGATTCACCGCTCGCAGACATGCGTGGATATCCTATGCTATCTGAGGGGATAATAGTGTATAAATCTCTGGCCAGAGTACTAGAAGTGTTTTAGGTAAATGTGTTTACCTAGTTACACTCGCGATGTCACTATTCGATCTCCAAGATGTACGCATAGCTATCGGATCTATAGCGACTCTCGATTTACCAATGGTCGTTGATCTGATCGGGATATATGGATTGAAAGGACCGTACTGTACGCTAACCACGGCCAACTAGTTCTTGCAGGCACTATCAGTGATACCTAGGGTATCATGGGGCGATGTTGCTAGACGCTCTTACCATGATCCGATGGGCAAGTCCGGGATTAGCCACAATGGTTGTGGACCCACGGCTAGCTGTATCCCTGAACCATTAAGGGTCACACAAGTACTGGATTCAAGATTCCCGAACGGATACTCAACTCAATGTGTTGAGCATACGAAGAGGATTTTGGGAGTGCGACTTCCTAAAAGGTCAACAGAGGTCAAATCGTGATTTGCCGATGTTGAGGGGCAAAACGGTCATTTTGCACTGGGGTTCTGAAAAATGGTTTTTCAGATCATAGCATTCAGTTTTGGAAACTGAGTCGATCGGTCCGATCTGATCGATGATCGGAGTTATAATAAAGTCTCGGTGATGGGGATGAACTGAATGTTCATCCGTTGGACCCGGGCCTGTTGGGCCGGTTCAAGTCCATCTTTAATTCTATTTAATTAGACCTAAACCTAGACTTCATAACACACTACACCATTAACCCTAACACTAAGCATCAAGCGCCGCCCCTCTCTTCCTCAAAGCCTCACGCCGCCGCCGCCGTGCGCCGCTCGCCGCCGCCGCCGCCTCTTCACCGGAAATTGTTCCGGCCAAATTTGACGAGGAGAATCCGTCCACGCAGATCTTGTCAGGCCTTCTAGTGCAGGCTGACGAAGGAATCCCGTCTCCGATCGTGGACCTGATCGACGATATCTACCGCCGCCTACCGTGAAGTGCCGTTTTCTTTACAAAACCGGTCGGAGCCAGGCACAAGTTGCCAGCAAGGTAGCAATCTTAAACGCCCTATGAATGTCATAGTATGCTGTTTTTATCGTATTGATCGTCTCCCGGTATTGTTTTTCTGTTCTTCCGCTGCCTCGCCGGGAGGAGTGATCCGGATCCCAACAGGTAAAGCGCCTAGCAACATCGCGCCATGATCCCCTAGGTATCACTGATAGTGACTGCAAGAACCAGTTGGTCGTGGTTAGCGACAGTACGGTCCTTTCAATCCATATATCCCGATCAGATCAACGACCATTGGTAAATCGAGAGTAGCTAAAGATCCGATAGCTATGCATACATCTTGGAGATCGAATAGTGGCATCGCGAGTGTAACTAGGTAAACCCATTTATCTAAAACACTTCTAGTACTCTGGCCAGAGATTTATACTATTATCCCCTCAGATAGCATAGGATATCCACGCATGTAAGCGAGCGGTGAATCCTCGACAACGAAGCATTGACTCCTACATGCATCGGGACCTCACCCAATCCCGCCGCCTAATGACCCGAAGTCAGTCGGCTAACGGGTCAAAGTGAGACGCCTATCATGTAGAGTCTCAATGACGTTTCGAGTCGTGAGGACTAATCAGTACAACCAAGACCTCGGACTTATCCACTCGACAAATGGTAACCACTTGGAAAGTCCAAACGAGGGTAGTTCGATAGATCACCAGGTCACTATCTATCTGCATGCTCAGAACAGCACAATGTTCCCTACCAATGAAATATGGTACTTCGCATCGCAAATACTAGTCTCGATCTCGGGCGGCCTTATCCTCATTTTGATGGCCCAATCGACTAGGAACTAATTCAGAATACACAGTGACTATTAGATTTGTTTCATGATAGCCGTCATACCCACTATCACATCTAACATACACTATGGTGCATTCTAGGTCTTTATCCAACATAATTGTTAACATTATATAAACATAATGAAGATAAAGAATGCCATAAACAAATGCAAGTATCATATATAAAGACTGTCATATACAAGAGTTTATAAACCCACACGCCACAAGTTGGCTAGTTGGGCATCTACTCTTACAAGATCAGGCCTCAAGCCTTTCAGAAATTTTTTCCTCTTCGTCCTCTCCTGGTTGGCTACGTGTGGAACATACATCAAGAGAGCAGAAAACTTTCGGGCATACTGAGCCACTCGCATGCTGCCCTGCTTCAGGTTGTCGAACTCTCGCTCACGAATTTTGTAGTAGGAATCCGGGGTATACTCCTGTCGAAAATCCTCACAGAATCTCTTCCAAGTGATCACAGCCCCACTATCATGAAGGATACGAGAAGTACCTCTCCACCAGCGCTGTGTGTTGTCTCTCAGCTGCAACACCGCCAGCTTAAGTCTCTTCTCAGGAGCATACTCCAGAGTATCGAACAACTCCTCCATCTGAACTAACCAAGCCTCAGCCATCGCACCACCCTCGGCAGCAAAAAACGTCTGAGGGTTCGTCCACTGAAACCTAGCTAAAACCAACTCCATCTCGCCTATCTGTATCGTAACGTTCTCAACCTGATGAACATCATCATCGCTACCTGCCCTAGACTCCTCCTCGGTACGTCTAGTCGTCCTACCTCTTCCTCTCCTCGGCGGCATCTAAACAAGTCTAGAGGTAAGATCTCACAGCAGATATATCACATAGACAGATAAAAGATCACATAAGTCACAAACTCACTCAAAATAAATTAAAACTCTGTGCCTAGACTCGAGTGTGATCAAAGGAAATCGAGCTTATCCCAGGTTAAACTCTGATACCAAAAGTGTCAGGCCTCATGCTAATAAACAGATATTATAGCACAATTAAGCACATAATCACGGAAGCATAAAATCAAGCTTAAAAATTTTTCGAAATCATTTGGGCCTGAACTCAAAATCATCATTCAAAATATTCATAATCAAAATACGAGTTAACTCGAACTCATACGAAACAGGTAACAACAAGTCTCAAATCAAATACAGATCCCCAATACAATAAAACACGGAGCATCCCCGGTTCAATACATATCATAAAATAAACTGGGACTCAAGGGAACGGGGATCGACCAGCTAGCATTCCACTCGGTCCAGCTTGGTTACCTGAAGATCCTGAAAATGGGTAACACAGACCCAAACAACTCAAAAGCAGGAAAAGAAATACGAGGTCAAGCCTCAGTACGAAGAGCTATCAAAACAGCTAATCATGCAACATGCTATAGTCAATGCTATGAAATGCATGAGGGCTATCAAGGATCGGATAGCTAGACCAGTGTATCAACTGGCAATTCATCTCAATTAGCCTCTATACACGCACGATGTATCAATCGGGGAAATCATCGGTCCGTGATCTTCAGAGCCCGTCAGCCCATCACAACTTGGTGGTAGACGCTCGAGTCCGACAGTCACCACTCCGATGATAGCGTTGGACTTTTCAGGCACGACACATTTGTCGGCCAGTCACAACGTGGCTCTCAATCAGGTCATCAATCAATATGTCAATCAGGCTCAAGATATATGCATGTATGCCAATCAATATTGAAATTCACAGGCTCTCAATCAGGTCATCAATCAATATGTCAATCAGGCTCAAGATATATGCATGTATGCCAATCAATATTGAATTCACAATGCATACGATTCAATACGTGAGGACAGAATGCAAAACTCAAACAATTTAACAAACTGAGTCACGTAAATCACAGAATCACATCAGCATATTTCATAACAGCAATCACAGCCATGTCTACGCTCAAATCTGTTAAATCTGCTCAATTCGTGCCTTCAACGGCTGATTTCTACCTCAACAGATTTACAAAGGCAGGGCACAAACAACTGAAGAAAGTCAGCTTCCATCTACTATGGAAATCATGGCAGGATGCACCTAGAACCTCAAATCCAGAAGCTAAAACCAGCGGAAGAACTAGCGAGTTCCACTGTACGAAGAAACCAGCAACTTCGTGATCTCTCAAAGGTCGTTCTACCGCCTCAACTGGGTAACAATCAGAATATAAACTCACAAGGAATCCAGCGCCACCAAAAACAACAGCGGAGAACGGCGACAATCGACGGGAAAAGAGTTACGGTGAACAGTAGCCAAACGAGGGTTTGAAGATGGAGATGAGAAATATCAGGCTCTAAATAATTCTAAGTGTTGATCAACACTCGTCTACATAACTCCATACAACAGCTTCTGATTAAATCTATCGGACGTTGCTACAGTAGGAATCTTACAACAGAAACCAGCTTTTCCTCTCAACGAAACCAGCAGAAACCAACAGACGTTGCATTCACAAAGGAACATCAAAACAACTCCGCATCAACTAATCAAAACGACGCCACAGCGCTACAACAGCTGATCGCGAAGTGCTTCCTTCGGCCATGTGTTCGCTGTGCAGGTAGCCATTCGATTTAGAGATAAGATCTTACCTTAGTTCTTGGTTATTGAGCTTCCTGTTGAGTTGTTGAGTAGGATGATAGCTGGTTTGAGTGTATAACTCCCAGCCGTGAGTTCTGTGCCGTGTCCCGTGGGATTTATGTTTTGTGCGTTGTGTGTTCAGCAGGTTTCAACCAGAATTCTCGGGACTCTTGTTGTGGTAATTGTTGAACAGAATTAATGTACGGGTTGAGCTTGTTAAATCGTGAGGTTTGGCATGGATAAATGCAGTGATGGCTGATAGTTGTTTCGCGTATTGCTGTCAGTGTTTACTGCCTGCTGTTATGTGCATACACGCATTATATCACTTGCATTTCAGATCTCAGCCGTATTGTACATTGTGTTGTTGTCTCGTATCTTGTTGTATTTTGCTGTTGTTTCTTACCAGGATGCGAGGGCGAGCGGCGATACCGCACTCTCATCTCCCTGTTGGGATTGTTAGCCCTCATGCGCCGAGTGGTTAACTACCACAGTCATGAGTTGTGCAACGGCAGGTTGAGCTGTTTGACGCATCTGGTATTCGAGTGTGGTGTCAAGGCGAGTGGCTCATTACCACACTTTGACACACCCCGTGGCCACTGTTGTTGCAGATTGTGGAGCTATGTTTGAGTTCCTTGGCTCCCTTTTCGGTTGAAGCCTTCAGCTGTTATCCGGTGTCTCATGCATAGCATCTGCATTTTATCTTATGTTGTTTCTTTAGCTGTTTCAATTGCTCTCCGTACTGGGGTTTGACCCCATGTCCCTCTGGGGCTTGGTTTGTTTGTTTGCCTGCTGTTGTTCAGGTTCCCAGGTTATTCAGCTGGACGTGGTGCTGACCCAGTTAGAGGTGCCCCAGGAGGTGGTTAGAGTATCCCAGTAGCGTATAGCATATATTTATGTATCGGTATAGTTAGCCAGGGGATGCCCTGTGCTATTTTTGTATTTTATTGTACTCCATTGTGGTTGTTACCAGGTATTTGATACATGTTTATGCTGTACCGTTTGTTGGGGTGATTTTGTTAAACTTGGATATCTATTTTTAGTATTGTCGTATTTTAAATTATATTGTCTTAAACCGTCAGGCCAAAAGCAAAAATTTTACCTGCTTTTTAGTAGCTTCTGCATTTGTTTGTATGTTTTGTCTTTGATGTGAGCACGAGGCCTGACATTGCTACACCATTTAAATCATATATTGTTATTCCTCAATTTTGTAGATTGGTTGCCTGTTTTATGTTAAAGATATAGGTAAGTATATGTTCATGAATATTTAAGAAAAACGAATGATCGGCTTCAAAGATATGTTTTTATTTCAAAACTTTTTAGAATGTTTTAATGAAGATATTGATGTTTTTAAAGTACTGAGCAATTTAGATTTGAGTCATTGTATGTTTAGGAAAGTTCTTCTTTCGGGTGGATGGCGACGTCTGAACTTGAATCCAAGTAATCAGTGATGCTGGTTAAACAGAATCTGGTTCTGGTTTGATAGGTAGCACTGGTATCGTTGGGTGTCGTTCATGATGTTGCAGCACTAATTTCATAGCCAGAATTTGATTTCTACGCTAGCGAATAGATTTCATGTCCAAATCCAAAATTCTCATGTCAGATCCGAGTTTTCGCTTCACATTTGAATTTGGTCAGATCCTAAATTGTTGACCACTTTACATTCTGAGTTGACTACGGTTGACCATTGACGTCTGAACGATCCCATTTTATATTTTTGACTTCCTAAAATCTGAATTTCCCTGTCAATATTTTTAACACTTTAACATTGTTTCTATGCTGACATCTGTTTTCCCGCTAGCGATCCAAACCCCAAAATCAAATATGTTCACGCTAACGATATAGTTCCTTTTGTCACATCTATTTCAACGTTAGCGTATACAAATTCTATAGTCGATTCTGTTTTCATGATAAAGATCCGTTTTTATTTCCCGAACATCATTTTGTTATACAGATCTGTTTTACTTCAGCGATGAGTTCCCAGAAGTCGAATCTGATTTCAACTAGCTATGAGTTTAAACTAGCTATAGAACCAGATATTGTTCAAATATGATTTCAGCTAGCTATGAGTTTAAAGGAAGAAAAGTTTAGTTTTAATGGCATAGATAACAGACGTTCATTAGGGAAGGGAGAGCAGCTGTTTAGACAGTTTCCTTTTCACAACGGAAGGGTGAGCAGTCGTCGAGAGTGTCGATTTCCCTTTCATAAAGAGCTATATGCTAAAGACTGAATTCAGAAGTAACTTGATCAAGTGCCAATAACCTAAGGAGAGCTTCTAAGCCATAAATCATAAGAAAATAATGATGGGATCTGGGTTATTTCCCCACGTCCGAGTTTACGAAAGAAAGTTTACGTTTAAATGTATTTCTTTAAACTAAGTTATGTTAAAGTCAGTAGTCTGCCTGCATTAAGTGATTTTGATATCTCAGATTTTACTTGTGAGCCCCTAGGCTCATTAGCTTTTAAATGGTGCAGGTGAGACAGATTCGGAGCAAGCGGGTGGTGGAAACTGAATCAGCTGTGGTGTTGTGTTTATCAATGGCCACCATTTTCCATGTCATGTTTATTGTTGTTTTTTATCTTTGACAAATCTGTAATCCATTACAACAATAGTAAATTCATATAGAATTTCAGATGTTGTAATATCGCACTTTGCATTATATATCAAATATGATATTTTGAATTTGTTTCCACTATTTAATTTCTTGGCGCCAATATTAGTGTTTGCGAATCGAAATTTATTTTCATGTTATAATAAATACAGCTTATAACAATTGCTATTTAGCCTTTATTTTCTTTTCATTATTTTACATTAATTCAAATTCGTTGACCCCATGGGTTTGGGCGTCACAGCACTGCTTTATCTTGCAGCTCTTGTCCGATCTGATCTGCTACATTGCACTTATTCAGCTCATAGCTCTTGTCCGATCTGATCTATTTCCAGCTTATACCTTCTCACTCGCATAATTCTTCAGTAACATAAGAGCAGGTTATGTGTTCATTAAAATGCAGATATGATCTGTTACACAGATCCAACAATCTCCCACTTTTTGATTAACGCAAAATTTGGATAAACATAAGCACGAATAACAGTTTTCAAATATTTCTCCCCCTTTTTAGGGGAATAAAATAGAGATTCAAAATCATGTCTCCACCTTGAAATTTAAACAAAACTCCCCCTCAACGCCGCACGGGGTTTTTAGTTTCCGAAAAGATAACATTTTGCAGGGATGAAAGTTTGAAGGAAAATAGAATGCATGATATGAACTTAAAAACCGAAGTAGCACAGAGAGATTTTTCTGCACATAAAGCAGTTTGGATAAAACTATCAGAGCTGAACATGTTTTAAAAAAATTTCAATTTAAAATGCTCTTTCAAGGACTAAATTCTCTGATAACAATTGATAGCATCGAAAAATGACAGATCACGTCTAAAATGAATCAGCACGGAGCAGAACTGCGCACGAAGAAAAATAAAAACAAGCGACAGCTGCAACAGCTCTGGTTCTTGAAGGGTTTGGCAATATGCGATGCAAGTATGTATGCTGAAAGTTGTAAATGACTCATCTATTTGTTTATGGAGGTTCGAAGTTCAATCTCCTACGTCTCCCATTCTTCCATTGCTGGAAGTATTCCACTAGAAGACTTTGATTATTACATCTTCTGTAACAACCCGATCCCAATAGCGACTGTGAGAACTCCTAGCACACCACGCTACACACCAGCCCGTAAATTGGGTGAACTACAACACTCAGAGATGTTTAACGTCTCTGTTCAAAGACTACAAATACTAGTTTTTATTTCTTGTGCTGGACCTCACTCAGCTAATCTGTGTCGCTCAACTCTCGTAAATGCGAGTGAGTGTGTGTGTGTGATATTTATAGTATAAGCTCACTCTCTCTAGTATTAAATCTTACACACTCGGGAAGGTTCTCTCTGAGCTGTCGTCTTCTTCACCAAGACTGTAAGGAGTCAAACACTTCATCTCAATTAAATCTTCAGTATATGTAGCCTTTGATGATTTGTAGCTTTGATGAATTATGACCGTTGGAGAGATACCATAATTTGTGCCTGTCAATCTGATCTTCAGCCGTGACATAAGGCTCTTTCCTCTTATGGCTTCAACAGCACTTTTAGATTGGGAGAAGTTCAAAGGCTCTTTCAACTTGGACAAAGTGCAGCTTTGTCCTTGCTTGTTCTATTCTCGTATGGTTTGCTTCGTTTGACCAGCTCTGGCTAGATATTCTACATTGTTCCTCTGAGCTGGTCCTCTGTTCTAGTCATATAAGCTGCTTTGTTCTTCTTTGTTCAGATCACAACTTTACTGATGTAATCTGGTCTGTGCTGCTCCTTAGACCTTTGAACTGATCTTAACGATGCTTCCTCTAATCTGCTTTTGCTCTAATCTGCTCTGTTCTTCTTTTCTCAGCTCTGAGCTGTTTCGTTCTTCTCTGTATAGCTCTGAGCTGTTTCGATCTTATTAATTCAGCTCTGAGCTGTTTCGTTCTTCTTGATTTAGCTCTGAGTTGTTTGAGTTTTTCTACTTTTATCTGGTTGCCTGAGCTGAATTACCTGAGCTAATACGCTCTAAGCTGATCGACGCTTCTAAACTGATCTTCTTCTTCGTTGAACTGCTCTCTTTGTTTACCTAGTGCACTTCTTCAACTCGCAGTCCTTGTTATATCTTATCTGCTACAATGCACTGCTTCAGCTCGTAGCCCGATCTGATATGCTATAGTGCACTGCTTCAGCTCACAGCTCTTGTCTGATCTAATCTAATAAAACAAACTGCTTCAGCTCGCAGCTCTAGTCCGATCTGATTTGCTTCGATCTTAGACTTGAGCATTCGTGTAGATCGTCATTAACAAAAGAGCAGGTTTTGTGTTCATCAAAATCCAGATCTGATTTATTACACAGATCCAAAAATCCTTCCAAAGTTGAGGCAATTAGATATTCGTCAGTATCAAAAAATGCGTCCGAGATCCGCAAATTTCGTGGGTTGATAGGATATTATCGGAAGTTCATCAAGGGTTTTTCCCCCATTGCGGTGCCTATCAGGCTAGCAGCTCATAATGCAGAAAGAAGCACACAATTAGCACAGAAATGTGGAACTTAAATATGTATTAAAATTTTCATTGTCCTGAATAGAAAATACGTTCTTCAAAATATTCGCATACTTTAAAATACTGACTCTGATTCAAAAGTCGACAGTAAAAACAACATCATCTCATCAATCAAATATGTATATATCAAACTCAAATAATCGAATCAAAAGTATAACAAGTACACAAGGCACCCCCTGGAAATGACTCGATGAAATATATACATAACTGGGAACTCTACACGCCTATGGGGCTCCACCAGCTGACTTATCTCTTGAACCAGCTGATCCACCTGAAAAACCTGACATACGACCAAAGCAGTCCCAAAGGAGAAACAAACAAAGTCAAACCTCAACATGAAGATCAATCAAAAAACAGCAGACAAATACAGCATGCGATATAACATGTCATGCAATGCATGAGAGGTACAACAAAATCATCGAAATCCAAAGCACAACGACTCAGCTGGCAATCATATATCATAGTGGCCATAACGCATGTGAGTATATGGGCGCTACCCACTCGTCTCACACACGCAGTACTAGTAGCACAATCATCAAAATCAACCCAATTGGTGCCTTTCAGCTCTGTGAGGTGTGGGAACTACCCACTGGTCCTCATGGCGACAAAATCTCGCTGCGGGGATTCGAGGATATGGGAGCCAGCCGACACCTCATTTTATTTTTGAAAAATAGCATACCGGTACCATTCAAAAACATCAACAATCAGTTCTCAAAGTATTCAGGTGAACATGATATGTATGTATGAAGTGCCAACAAGACTCCTATAACGGTATAAATACGTGAGAATAGATCGGAAATACAAGAACGAACAGCAAACGCATCATCATGCAACACACGACTTGGAAACTCAACACACAACCATAGAAACAGCAATACACTCAAGAAAATCAGCTCGAAACTCAGCTCAAGCACAAACAGCTACGGAAACTCAGCATGCAGTTGTGGTTCAACATCAACACACACAGGTGTATTCACATGCCTATCTCAAAGCTGTAATCACAACCTTGTTCAAATTTTTACCAAATACATTGTCTCACCAGCTTTCGGAGAACAGCTCAAGGCCAGAAACTCACGGCAAAAATTACAAGAGAGTTACAAATCTGAAACAAAGCTCAACTCGATCAGAAATCACGAAATGCAGCTCATGAAGCTTCTCTTCGACTTCCCCAGTTCGGCCTCCTCATGAATCCAAACGTATAGAAATGTCGATCTTGAAAAGAGGTTTCCAACCGTAGTACCCTCGCTCAAAATTGATCGGCCAATATCCGGCGATCGTGGAAATACTAGATAGATGATTAGTTACAACGACGAGGGTTTTGGGAAAATATCTATATCGAACTCTCTCAGGAGGTGATAAGATTCCTTAAGATCTGAGCTACAGTGTTTTAAGATCATCTCAGGCGTCCACACTGTATTCAGCTCAGGCATTCAGTTCAGCACGCGTATTCAATTCAGCGCCCGTTCTCAAAAGTTCGCATCACAACAGATCACACTCGCAAGACAGATCACGTATGCAAAACAGATCATGCTCACAAAACAGATCACGCTTGCATAACACAGATCAGCTCTTGCTCACTAATCAGCTCTTGTGAACTAAACAGCTCTCGCACGTGGTTCATCTCTCACAGAAGATCACAAGAAGCTCTCAATATCCAGACCAGGTTACGCACTCAGACCAGCTCAGAGCATCCCGCATAGCTTACGATCTCCTGAACATTACACGTTACTTGGATTAGCACGCACCTCAATAGCTCAGCTTACACCACTCATCTCAGCTCAGAACACGCCGACCAGCTCAGCTTGCGCAATTCCATAACAGGTAACAGTCCTCCAATCAGCACACACACCTAATTTGGCTGTATGAAACAGTACACACCAAACACAGCAGTACCAGATCACATCGACGGATCAGATCACTCTTGGTCAACTCGCGCTCTTCAAGCAGCTTCCGCCTACTCTGATCATACACTCAGCTCACGACCGATCCAAAAGTCATCAACAGATCTCACCAAAGCTGTCGTCCATTTAGCTCACAACTGACTCGAAAGCTGCCAACAGCTTTCACCGAAGCTGTTCTTCACCCTCAGCTTATGTCTAAGCTGATTTAACCGAACCACACAGCACAGAGTCCCTGATTTTACTACTCCGCTCAGACACTGTGTAGCTCCCCAAAGCTGAATCCAGCTTACGCCTAACTATCCAACCCGGCATCAGCTCAGAGCTACTAAACTGCCAGCTCATAGTAATACAGATCAGATCACACAAACTCAGCACGGGCTATACTGTACAGCACTACGAAAACATCTTGCGCAACCTCAGGTCAGATCGCACCCTACAAATTCAGCTTAGGATGCTCTATCCAGCTTTCAACAACCAAACAGTTTGTGATACTCTCAGATTGCAGTGCACACACTTGGAACAGCTCGAGATGGACAACTCAACTCGCGACGGTCAACTCACCTAACGATCTCAAATCAGCTCACATATGCTTCTCCCTAATACACGATACTTGCTGATTAGATATCAGCTCAGACCGCTACACTGGATCCACTCGCATTACAAAAGCAAGAGCTCAGCAATGCCAAACATAGCACAATACTTACCTATCAGCTTGCACCTGATCTGGTCAAATCCATCAGCTCACACTATAATACTTCATACCAGCTCGTATAACCACACTAGCAAGCTTCTAAGCTGAAACTCCCATTCACGTTCAGTGTACTCCAACCTGAAATCACTTCTCCACCACTCTAACCATCTTACACTCCTAAGATCAGCATAGACCACCCGATCAGCTCGCACCAGTGTTGACCTAAACTTTAACCCGAAATAGCTTTCACCATCAGCTTAGCACGGAACACATGATCAGCTTGCGTCTGAGCTGATCCATCTCAATCGATAACTCTATAAGCCGTATAATCTTGACTGATTAACCACTAATCTGAACGAATTAAGCCACTAATTACCTTGGATAATTAAAGTCCTTACAGTGCCTTTGAATGCACTAACAAAGAAGAATGCCAAGTATGTCTGGAGTCCGGATTGCCAGCACTGTCAGGCCCAGCGCACAACACAAAGATTAACCACGCAAAATACAATCACGGAAGCGTTTGAAAAGTGACTGAAACTTTTCGTTTTGGCCTGATTTAGAAAACATAATTTAAAAATACAACAATATTCAAAATATTGGTTTCACGATAACTGAAAACCAACAGCAGATACAACAACAAACATAAGCATAGTGTGACTCCCTAACAGGGTACATCCCAAATCAGCAATAGAACATCACATCCTCACAGGGTATTCCCCGGAGACTGCTCTACTGCCTAATATAAATAATATACATAACTTGGACACTCTATCCACCTCTCGGGGCACCACCAACTGGACCATCTCCACGAACAGCTGAGAAACCTGTATAACCTGAACAACACACAAGCAAACAAAAACAATCCAGCACCAGAGGGACAAGGGTCAAACCCCAGTACGGAGAGCAACAAAATACAGCAAATATATAGAGCAAGTCATAAAAACGATGCTATGCATGAGAACAGGGAGCTCAAAGGATCCAAGAGAACTGTACACAGCCGAATGCCAAGACTGGGAGTGGTCACCAAATGTGTGAGAGAATGGGAGTTACCCAGGCCCTCGATCACACATGGTACCAACCACGAACAGATTACAATGGCCGCAACTCATGTGAGAGAATGGGAGCTACCCAGGCGCTCAATCACACGAAGTACCAGCACAAGCTAGAAGAAAAGGCCACAATGCATGTGAGAGAATGGGAGCTACCCAGGCGCTCAATCACACGCACCCTGTCAACAAGGATTAGCTCCAAGCAGACAACAACAGATCAGAGGTTCTCACATTAGGTTGTTAACAAAGGCTCGCAAAAAAATGATCAGAACAACATGACATGCGTGTATTCATAATAACAGCTTGCAAGATAACATACACAAACAAATGCAAGCAACATCACAAGAACAACAGCATACACACTGCTCAACATAACAGCACATGCCCATTTATACACAATTCCATCTCAAAGCTGTAATTATAAGCTCACATACGTACCTTCACTTCTGAGCTAAAATTACCATAAACGAGGTCCCGAGCACTCAGATATGAAACCTGATAAGCCAAACAACAAACATGTCAGGGACGTAAAATACAAAAACTCTAACTAGGAGCTATGAGCTCAACCAGCTCTGTCCTACCCTACGAGCACAACAGATAGCTCTAAACGAAGCGCAAGGTAGAATCTAACACTTACCCAAAGCGTTACCTGAATGGAATAACCAATCGGCCGAAATGCTAACAGACTACACAAGGTAGCTCCTTTCGCGATCTTCTTCCAGCTTAGCCCAAGCCTTCGAAAATGGTATAAGAAGAACGCCTCGGCAAGATGAGTCTAGAGCTACCACTCTTGCTCCAATCAGAGTCTTCTTTCGCCGACAATCGTAGAATATAAGGTTCGGTGAACAGTAACTAGGGTATCGCGACAGAAGAGAGTTCAATGTCGGTAGAAGATATATTTTCTAAGTGTCGGGAAAATAATTACGAGACTACAGTCAAAGTTCTCTATATATACAACTTAAGTTTCCCAAATATGATGAACAGTCACCACCGACAACACTGGCTCAAAGCTGATACCCACTCAGATATGAGTACCACTCCAGATCTGGACCATACGCTAAACCAGCACGATACTACCAAACGACGTCGCATCGCTCGTAAACAAAACACTCAGATCCGAATGATCAGATCTGACACCAGCACTGACCAGCATTAACTGATACCCAAAACGACATCGCACAGCCTTCCAGTCTAGACAACCCGAAACCGGTCCACACCAAACCCTCGAACCAGGTCGGTTCACACAGCGCTAACAACTTAAGCATCTCAAATCTGGTTTCTTCCGAACGACGGTGTTTCGCTACCCGAGCAGGATATTCAACCAGCGTTCCCAGAATGGCTTACGATAACCAGATTTTACCACCAGTCCAACATATAATCAACCAACGCCGAAGTCGAAGTCACCAACCAGCACTTCTCAACTCCCCAAATCTGACTACTACTACGCATAACTCTACAACTATCCAGATATGTTGCAACACACAAATATATAGACCCGATACACTCACCAAGCATAACAACTCAAAGCTGGTCTATCTCAGATCTGCTCCCGCCAAATATGGCCTATACTAAACCCGATTAATTAACTTAATTAATCCACAAATCTTTCAGGTCTCACATTTCTCCCCCACTAAAAATAAGATTTCATTCTCAAAATCAAAGAAAAACTCCAGAACTGAATAAAAAAACTCAACAACGGAGAAATCACGCTACACACAATGCACCCAGCAACACTCTAACACGCAACAAGAATCTACTAACCAAGAGTTCAAGATAACTGGGAAAAATAAGAACAAGCAAAATAGCTACTGGAGTTAATGCAAGATCTACTCAAACAGATGAGGCCACTCACATTGCATTTTCTCCTCTAACTCCCACGTAGCTTCTTCTCTACCATGCTTGCTCCACTGGACCATCACCAATGGAATGGTCTTCTTCCTGATCTGTTTCTCCTTCCTGTCTAAAATCTTCAAGGGATACTCAACATAGCTCAAAGTTCTATCCAGCTCCACCTCGTCAGTTCGTAACACATGAGAAGGATCTGGCACATACTTCCTCAACATAGACACATGAAACACATCATAAAATGAGGACAGATCTGGTGGCAACAACAAAAGATAAGCCAAAGGACCGATCCTCTCCACAATCTCATAAGGTCAAACATAACGAGGAGCTAACTTACCCTTGAGACCAAATCTCATAACACTTTTCATAGGAGAAACTTTCAAGAACACCAGATCTCAAACCTGAAATTCTAGAGGCCTATGCCTACGGTTCGCATAACTAGCTTGGCGATCTTGTGCAGCTTTCATACGTTGTCGAATCAGATCTACTTGATCTCTCAACTGCTGCACAAATTTTGGAGAAGACAGCTGCTTCTCTCCCACTTTTTCCCAATAGATTGACGATCTGCACCTCCTACCATATAATTCCCAAATGGTGCCATTCCAATTGTCACCTGGTAGCTGTTATTATAAGAAAACTCAACCAGCGACAACGAATCCTGTCAGCTACCACTGAAATCCATCACAACAGCTCTCAACATATCCTCCAATGTCTGGATAGTCCTCTCAGATTGACCATCAGTTTAGGGATGATAGGCTGTACTCATAGCAAATCTGGTACCCAAAGATGTTTGCAGACTCTTCCAAAATCTGGAAGTAAACCTCGGATCCCGATCTGAAACAATGGATACATGCACTCCATGCAATCTCACCATGAAATCTATGTACAGTTTCGCCAACTTCTTCAAGGAATTCATCATACTGTAGGTAATGAAGTGAGCATACTTCGAAAGTCTGTTAATTACAACCCAAATAGCATCACAACCTAGGCTGGAACGAGGCAAATGTGTCACAAAATCCATAGCTACGTGCTCCCAATTCCATTGCGGCACTTCTAAACTCTGTAATAGACCACCAAGTCTCATCCTTTCTACCTTAACTTGTTGACAATTTCAGACATCGAGCGACAAAACAAGACACATCATTCTTCAAACCTGCCCACCAATAGTGCGGCTTCAAGGTATGGTACATCTTCCTTGCACCAGGATGGACACTATGTCTACTAAAGTGAGCTTCTCTCATGATCTCCTCCTTCAAATCAATCAGATTTGGCACTACCAACCTGCCACGAAACCTCAAACAACCATCAGATGAGACAGAATAATCTTCCAACTGTCCGCTCTAGCTTTCAACTTCAGCTCATAGATATAAGGATCAGTTCTCTGAGCGGCTCTAATATTCGAAACAATATGCGGCTCCACTAGGAAAGAAGATACCACAACATAATCATCACCTGGGTAGAAACGCCAACCAGTAGTGCTTAGATGCTCATGAAATTTCGAAATCTACTGCGTGCTCAATGCATCAGCAACTACATTCACTTTCCCAGGTTGAATTGGATCTCACAATCAAAATCCTTACGCAGCTACATCCATCTACGCTGTCTCATGTTCAAATCTGACTGAGAGAAAAGATATTGAAGGCTCTTGTGGTCTGTATACACCACAAACTTCTTGCCATATAGATAGTGGCGCCAAATATTCAAGGAAAAGACCACGGTCGCTAACTCCAAATCATTAACTTGGTATCGAGTCTTATGAGGTTTCAAATTACGAGAAGCATAAACAATGACTCAACCATTCTGGATAAAAACACAACCAAATCCATTTAGCGAAGCATCTGAACAAACCACAAAACCTCTTGAACCCAAAGGTAACGCTAACACTTGCGCTGTAGTTAAATTCTCTTTGAGCAGTTGGAAGCTGTTCTCGCATTTTTTTTTCCAAACAAATCTCATGTATTTCTGGGTCAACTGCGTCATAGGGTTAGCTATACTAGAAAATCCCTCAATGAAGCGGCAATAATAGCTAGCCAATCCCAAAAGGCTACGAATCTCTGAAATATTCTTGGGAAGTTCTCAGTTCACAACAGCCTCTACCTTACTGGGATCAACCGACAATCCATCGACCGAAATGACATGACCCAGAAGCACTACCCTATCCAACCAAAACTCGCGTTTGGAGAACTTAACATACAACTGCGAGTCTCGTAGTGTTTGGAAAACCAAACTCAAATGCACTTTGTGTTGAATAGGAGTCTTCGAGTACACCAAGATGTCATCGATGAACACAATCACAACTAATCGATGAATTCTCAAATGACTTGATTCATCAAATCCATGAAAACTGCAGGGGCATTCGTCAAACCGAAAGGCATAACCAAAAATGCGTAATGCCCAAACCTCGTACGAAACGTAGTTTTCACAACATCTTCCTCTCAAATGCGCAATTGATGATACCCCGAACGCAGATCGATCTTCGAATAGACCGCTGAACCTTGAAGCTGATCAAACAAATCATCGATCCTCGGTAAAGGGTACTTATTCTTCGCGATAGTCTTATTCAGTTGCGGAAAATCAATACACATCCTCATTGGTCCATCATTCTTCTTCACAAACAAGATAGGAGCTCCCCACGGTGACATGCTCGGTCGAATAAAACCTTTCTCCAGCAAATCACTAATTTGTACCTTAAGCTACCTCAACTCGGCTGGTGCTAAACGATACGAGGTTTGCGATATAGGAGCTGTTCCAGGTACCAACTCAATGCTGAAGTCGATCTCCCTTCTAGAAGGAAAGCCTGGAATCTCCTCGGGAAACACGTCAGGGAAATCTCGAGCAATAGGGATGTCACTAAGCTCCACACAGGATGAAAAGGATGCGTCCAAAGAAATAATCATGAACCCAGAGTTCTCCAACGTCATAAGGTCTAGAAGGAAAGCCTGGAATCTCCTCGGGAAACACGTCAGGGAAATCTCGAGCAATAGGGATGTCACTAAGCTCCACACAGGATGAAAAGGATGCGTCCAAAGAAATAATCATGAACCCAGAGTTCTCCAACGTCATAAGGCTAAACATCTCCATCGCAGAGATCAACGTTATCTTCGATTGGGAATCGAGGCCGTAGAAGTTCCACTTCTCGCCAGATTGGGGTCGAAAATGTACAACTCCATGGAAATAGTCCACGGTGGCCCTAAAACTAGACAATACGTCCATTCCCACAATGCAATCAAAATCCCACATCACTATACGAATCAGTTTCGCTACCAACACATTCTCACCAACCTAAGAATGGCATTCAACAAAATCTCGGGAGAACAGGCTCGCCCGCCAGCAGGAGTTGCAACAGAAACAACATCACATAAAGTGGTATGCAAACCATGTTCGACCACAAATGCATCAGCTATAAACGAATGTTTGCTCTAGTATCAAACAATACATGTAAGGCCTCGTGCTCTAAACACAATAAAAACCCAAACACATGTGGAAGCTTATCAAAAAGTGGGTAAAATTTTCGCTTTTAGGCTCGACGGTTTTAAAACATATAATTTAAAATAGAACGATACTCAAAACAAATTCCCAGTTACAAAACCACGAATGCTATCATAACAACCAGACACAAATAACATGTACCAGACTCCCCAACGGGATACAACAACAAAGCACAGGGTATCCCCCTGGCTAACTGATACACATATATATAAATATGCTATACGCAACTGGGACACGCTAACCACCTCCCGGGGCACTACCAGCTGGGTTAAAACCACGACCAGCTGTAAAACCTGGGTTTCCTGAAAACAACACAAACAAGGAAACAAACCAAGCCCCAGAGGGACATGGGGTCAAACCCCAGTACGGAGAGCAAAAGAAACAGCTAAGGAAATGCATAAGATAAAATGCAGATGCTATGCATGAGATACCGGATATCAACGGAAAGATCGACCCTCAAGGGAGCTAAGGAACTCAAACATAGCTCCAAGAATCATCAACAACGAATAGTGGCCATGGGGTGTGTTCACAGTGTGGTAATGAGCCACTCGCCATGACACAACACCCAAATACCAGATGCATCAAACAACTCAATCTGCTGTTGCCTCGACCATGAACTGTGGTAGTTAACCACTCGGCTCATGGTGGCTAACGATCCCAGCAGGGAGATGAGAGTGCGGTATCGCCGCTCGCCCTCGCATCCTGGTAAGAATCAACAACAGCAATACAAGATACAAGGATGCAAAATACAATACGCAAGGGATCTGAAAAATGCGTGTATGCATTTCACATAAAAACAGCTAGCATAAACACCAATTCTCAACAAACGATACACAGATAGGTTCACCGAAATATCCCAGTAGCCACGCATAATATCTCATGCCAATTCCAAGCTACGTCAAGCTCAGATACGTACCTTAAATACAATACCTCTAAACTACAACCAGCACTGAAAGAAATCCCGAAGACTCTGGTAAAAGCCTGTTAACCAACAGCATACACAACATAAATCTTACTGGATACCAGCACAGAACTCACGGCCGGGAGACACTCTGAACCAGCACTCAATCCCATCAATACTACACAATCGACAGCTTAAAACAATACACTAAAGCCAAGATCTTACAACAATTCGAAGCTACCTGCTCACAGCGAACGCACGGCCAAGACAGTAACTTCGCGACCTTGCTCTAGCTAACCACAACCCCCAAGAATGGTAGTAATAGATAAGGCTTCTCGAGAGGAGTCCAAAGCTACCTCGCACGAGCAAAACAACCACCGGAAACGACGGGAATCCGCCGAAAAAGCTCACGGCTAAACAGTGCTCTAGGGTTCGAAGAAACAGAGAACGAAAGGCTGGAAAATATTCTAAGTATGGGAACTGGTGTCTAAAATCGAAGGCCAAATCTTCCTATAAATAGCACTAGCAACGAATGGAACTTAAACAATAATTGTCCACCGACAAAATCAGTCGACACCATCGATCTCCCAAACCAGCAGGTATACTACAACTCTCAGACGCAAGAACCAACTGCTGGTTTCTCCAATAACGCTACAACAATCGCAAAACAAACCAACGGCTGGTTCTCAAAACGGTGTCGCGCCAACTTACTCAAACGACGTCGCATAGGATACACAATCCTCACTACCAGCAGCTGGGTAACCAGTCGCAAGAACACAATCAACGCATAACACTTCTCTCTGCTGGTACCAGTCGCAAGCTACAGTAGTGAAAATCTCTCGCAGCTGGACATCCAGTCGCAACAACAAAACGACGACGTTTCCTCTTCGCGCTACAGGAAAGTTGACCCGCGTTGACATCTGCTTCTACTGAACAACCAGCAGATACACACACGTGATTCCACCAGCTGGTACCAGACGCAACATCGAAACGACGTCGAGCCAACTAATCTAAACGCTGTCGTTTTAGCCCTCAACGCAAATACGCTAATGCATCTGCTGATTTCAACACGCGCAACCAGACTTCACGCAAACGATGGCGTTTCATACCCTGCACTACCAAAACACGCTTCGACTGGTTTCACCACCGACCAGATGCTAGCTCAAGAACCAGCTTTTACCCAAAAATACCAAAATCACGAAAACTTCCAGAATCGTTCTAAGTATAGTTCTCGACCTGAAAATGCAACTCATATCTCGAAACAGAGATTCTAAACCACCAAAATCTCTATAAACCGATTAATTCCAACGATTAATCTCAATTAACAAATCCAGGTCTCACATTTCTCCCCCACTAAAAAGGATTTCGTCCTCGAAATCACAATAACAACTCTGGAGAACAACACCACAACAAAACCAAAACAGCAGCTGAAAGCCAACACAAAGCTCGCCTAACACAAGGCCAAGAGTAACTAGGGAAGAAATACAAATGAAAGCTACAAACTACTGGAAAACATAGCTCAACAGCTACCCAAACATATGCGGCCATTCGCGCTGCATCTTTTCTTCCAGTTCCCAAGTAGCTTCTTCCCTTCCATGCTTGCTCCATTGCACCATTACTAACGGAATGGTCTTGTTTCTCAGCTGTTCTCTTTTCTGCCAAGGATTTGCAAAGGATATTCTTGATAACTCAACGACTGATCTAGCTCTACCTCGTCAGTTCCAAGCACATGAGACGGATCTGGCTCGTATTTCCTCAACATCGACACATGAAACACATCGTGAAGAGAAGACAACTCCGACGGCAACAACAACCGATACGCTAAAGGGCCGATCCTCTCAACAATCTCATACGGACCAACGTAACGAGGGGCTAATTTTCCCTTGCGTCCAAAGCGTATTACACTACTAAACGGAGAAACCTTAAGAAATACACGATCACCAACCTGAAACTCAAGAGGTCGACGCCTCTTATTCGCATAACTGGCTTGGAGATCCTGGGCAGCTTTCATCCGCTGTCTAATTAGATCGACATGATCTTTCATTTGCTGCACAAAGTCGGGGGAAGATAGCTTCTTCTCCCCCACTTCTTCCCAACACACAGGCGATCTGCACTTCCTGCCATACAAAGCCTCAAAAGGCGCCATGCCAATCGTCACTTGGTAGCTGTTATTATACGAAAATTCGACCAAAGACAACGCGTCTTGCCAGCTACCTCCGAAATCCAACACAACAGCATGCAACATATCCTCCAGCGTCTGGATAGTTCGCTCAGATTGGCAATCTTTCTGGGGGTGATACGCGGTACACATCGCCAATCTGGTTCCCAAAGCTGTTTGTAAACTCTTCCAAAACCTTGAAGTAAACCTCGGATCCCGGTCGGACACGATTGAAACAGGCACACCGTGCAATCTAACAACAAAATCAACGTACAGTTTCGCCATATTCTTCAACGAGAATGTCATCCCATAGGGAATGAAGTGTGCAGACTTCGACAAACGGTCGATAACTACCCAAATAGCATCACATCCTCTGTTGGAACGAGGCAGATGCGTCACAAAATCCATCGCAATGTGCTCCCAATTCCATTGGGGCACCTCTAAACTCTGCAACAGACCACCAGGTCTCATCCTTTCGGCCTTAACCATCTGGAAATTCAAACAACGAGCAACGAAACCAGCAACGTCACTCTTCAGGCCAGCCCATGGTACATCTTCCGTGCACCAGGATGAACACTATGTCTGCTACAGTGCGCTTCACGAAGGATCTCCTCCTTCAAATCAATCAAATTGGGCACAACCAACCTGCCACGAAACCTCAAGCAACCATCGGACGAGACGGAATAGTCCTCAAGTTCGCCAGCCCTGACTTTCATCTTCAACTCGTGGATAGACGGATCGGTCCTCTGAGCTGCTCGAATGTCAAGTTCGCCAGCCCTGACTTTCATCTTCAACTCGTGGATAGACGGATCGGTCCTCTGAGCTGCTCGAATGCTGGATACAATCTGCGGTTCCACTTGGAAGGATGAAACCATCACACAATCCTCAGCCGGATAGAATCTCCAACCCGTAGTGTTAAGATGCTCTTGGTCCTTGGAGATGTACAACGAAGCCAGCATCTCACTCGCCTTCCTGCTCAATGCATCGGCCAATACGTTCGAATTCCCAGGCTGATATTTGATCTCGCAATCAAAATCTTTGAGCAACTCCATCCACCTGCGCTGACGCATGTTCAAGTCAGGCTACGAAAACAAGTACTGCAAACTCTTGTGGTCGGAGTACACCACAAACTGCTCGCCATACAGGTAGTGACGCCAGATCTTTAACGCAAAGACCATCGCTGCTAACTCCAATCATGAACTGGGTAACGAGTCTCGTGCGGTTTCAACTGCCATGATGCATACGCAATGACTCGACCATTCTGTATCAACACACAACCCAATCCATTGAGAGAAGCGTCAGAACAAACCACGAAACCACCAGAACCGGACGGCAGAGCCAACACAGGCGCAGTAGTCAACTTTTCCTTAAGAAGTTGAAACACATTCTCACACTGCTCAGTCCAAAAAAACCGCTTATCCTTCTGGGTCAATTGGGTCATCGGCTTCGCTATACTAGAGAATCCCTCAATGAAGCGATGATAATAGCCAGCCAGACCTAAGAAACTGCGAATCTCAGACACATTTCTCGATCGCTCCCAGTTCAAAACAGCATCTACTTTACTGGGATCCACAGAAATGCCATTCGCTGAAATGACATGGCCCAGAAATACAACGCGATCTAACCAAAACTCACACTTGGAAAACTTCGCATACAACTGCTGCTCTCTCAACCTCTAAAGAACCATTTCCAAGTGCTCCTTGTGCTCCCTCGGAGTCTTCGAGTAAACCAAGATGTCGTCAATAAAAACATACAACTGCTGCTCTCTCAACCTCAGGAGAACCATCTCCAAGTGCTCCTTGTGCTCCCTTGGAGTCTTCAAGTACACCAGGAATCTCTTCCGGAAATACATCAGGAAATTGTCGCACCACAGGAACGTCACTAAGCTGAACACCGGAAGAAGAAGACGCATCTACTGCGTAGATCATAAAGCCAGCATTCCCCAAAGACAGCAAACTGAACATTTCCATCGCGGAGACCAACGGAATCTTCGATCTCGAGTCCTGGCCATAGAAGTCCCACTTCTCGCCAGACAAAGGCCTAAAGCGCACAATCCCATGGAAACAATCCACGGAGGCCCGATAGTTGGACAACACATCCATCCCAACCAAACAATCGAAATTTCCAAAGAATCAAGCGGATCAAAATTGCTAACAAGGCATGCTCGCCACAACGCAACACACCATCCAACAAAATCTCTTGCGAGAACAGGTTCACACCACCGGGGGTAGAAACAAAAACAGTTACACGCAAAGGGACGGTACACAATCCATGCTCAACAACAAAGGAAACAGAAATAAACGAATACAATGCATCGGTGTCAAACAATACCCGAGCAGGAAAGTCAAAAACAAAGCATGTACCTCCATCCACCCGGCTAGGTGTCTCCTCGGCATGTTCCCTCGTCATGGCGTTAACCTGAGCATGCTGGGGTCCTGGGAAGAAAGGCTGAGACGACTGCCCAAAACGCGATGGGCTAGGCTGCTGAAATGGCCTAAAAGGAGTCTCACCCACGCGAGGCTGCTGAAACTGCTGAAATTGCTGAGAACGACCCCTAGACTGACCCCCACGACCCTGAGGCTGGGTCGCGGTCTGCTGTGATCCAGCTGACGGACACACTCTCTCAAAATGCCCGTACTGACCACAAAGGTTGCAGGAGCCCTGCACACCTACACACTGTGTGGAAGAATGTTTCCCACCACAAAATCCACAAAACTCAGTCCGAGATCCACTGCTACTCGAACTGCCTGAACCGGAAGACCCTGAACCAGACATTTTCTTGAATTGCTGACCACGGGGTCGAAACCTCTGACGGCCAGACTGCTGAGCCACCGGTTGCTGCTGGGGGTACTGAGCGGACTGAGAACTCTGAGACGACTGAGCTCCCAGACCAACAGGTCTACCACCCTACACTGTCTGCGCTACCTGCGCTCTGCGCGTATGACGGCTCCTCATGCCCTCCTAAATTTGGATAGCAGTATCCATGGCCTCAGCATACGACTTGGGCTTGCTAGTCAAAACACTCTGGTAAAATTCTTCATTCAAGCCCTCCACGAATCTGGTACTCTTGGCCCTCTCCCGGCCAGCAACATGCGGAACATAAGCCAACAACGCAGAAAACTTGCGAGCATACTCGCGCACAGTCATCGAGCCCTGCTCCAAAAATTCAAACTCCCGCTCACGGGCAGATACATACGAATCGGGGATGTACTCCTGCCTGAAGGTCTCACAGAAAGTGTTCCAAGTAATACCAACTCCAGTCTCCGCTAAGGTACTAGACGCACCTCTCCACCAACGCTCTGCGGCCTTCCTCAGCAACAAGGTCACTAACCTCAACCGGAGTTCATCGTCATACTGAGCCCGATCAAAAAGATGAATGACGTTATGGAGCCACAAATCAGCATACTCACTCGACTCGTCGCCATTAAAGACAGGAGGGTTCATCCTCTGAAACCGAGCTATAACCACATCCATCCTCTCCACTGGAACCGACGGAGCCTCAGCTTCCCCTTCTTCGCTACTCTCATGAGTATGACTAGGAGCACTATACTGATCCTCGTTCTGACCTCCTGATTCCTGGAACTGCCCCCTACCTCTACTACGACGTCTAGGCGGCATCTAAAATACACTCAACAGGATAAGGAAAAACAGAACAGATACAGAATAGAAAGCATATGACACAAATATGCAGCACGTAATCACATAAGTCAAGCACATGCAACACACAACACTGTGCCTAGACTCAAGTGTGATCAAAGAAATTGAGCTTATCCCAGTTTAAGCTCTGATACCAAAAATGTCAGGCCTCGTGCTCTAAACAGAGTACAAACCCAAACACATGCGGAAGCTTATCAAAAAGTGGGTAAAATTTTCGCTTTTAGGCCCGACGGTTTTAAAACATATAATTTAAAATATAACGATACTCAAAATAAATTCCCAGTTACAAAACCACGAATGCTAGCATAACAACCAGACACAAATAACATGTACCAGACTCCCCAACGGGATACAACAACAAAGCACAGGGCATCCCCCTGGATAACTGATACACATATATATAAATATGCTATACGAACATGTACCAGACTCCCCAACGGGATACAACAACAAAGCACAGGGCATCCCCCTGGATAACTGATACACATATATATAAATATGCTATACGCAACTGGGACACGCTAACCACCTCCCGGGGCACCACCAGCTGGGTTAAAACCACGACCAACTGTAAAAACTGGTTTTCCTGAAAACAACACAAACAAGGAAACAAACCAAGCCCCAGAGGGACATGGGCTCAAACCCCAGTACGGAGAGCAAAAGAAACAGCTAAGGAAATGCATAAGATAAAATGCAGATGCTATGCATGAGACACCGGATATCAACGGAAAGATCGATTCTCAAGGGAGCTAAGGAACTCAAAAATAGCTCCAAGAATCATCAACAACGAATAGTGGCCACGGGGTGTGTTCACAGTGTGGTAATGAGCCACTCGCCATGACACAACACCCAAATACCATATGCATCAAACAACTCAACCTGCTGTTGCCTCGCCCATGAATTGTGGAAGTTAACCACTCGGCTCATGGTGGCTAACGATCCCAGCAGGGAGATGAGAGTGCGGTATCGCCGCTCGCCCTCGCATCCTGGTAAGAATCAACAACAACAATACAAGATACAAGGCTGCAAAATACAATACGCAAGGGATCTGAAAAATGCGTGAACAAATGCGTGTATGAATTTCACATAAAAACAGCTAGCATAAACACTAATGCTCAGCAAACGATACACAGATAGGTTCACCGAAATATCCCAGCAGCCACGCATAATATCTCATGCCAATTCCAAGCTACGTCAAGCTCAGATCCGTACCTTAAATACAATACCTCTGAACTACAACCAACACTGAAAGAAATCCTGAAGACTCTGGTAAAAGCCTGTTAACCAACAACATACATAACATAAATATTACTGGATACCAGCACAGAACTCACGGACGGGAGACACTCTCAACCAGCACTCAATCCCATCAATACTACACAATCGACAGCTTAAAACAATACACAAAAAGCCAAGATCTTACAACAATTCGAAGCTACCTGCTCACAGCGAACGCACGGCCAAAACAGTAACTTTGCGACCTTGCTCTAGCTAACCACAGCCCCCAAGAATGGTAGTAATCGATAAGGCTTCTCGAGAGGAGTCCAAAGCTACCTCGCACGAGCAAAAAAACCGTCGGAAAAGACAGGAATCCGGAGGAAAAGCTCACTACTGAACAGTGCTCTAGGGTTCGAAGAAACAGAGAACGAAAGGCTGGAAAATATTCTAAGTATGGGAACTGGTGTCTAAAATCGAAGGCCAAATCTTCCTATAGATAGCACTAGCAACGACTGGAACTCAAACAATAATTGTCCACCGACAAGATCAGTCGACACCATCGATCTCCCAAACCAGCAGGTATACTACAACTCTCAGACGCAAGAACCAACTGCTGGTTTCTCCAATAACGCTACAACAATCGCAAAACAAACCAACGGCTGGTTCTCAAAACGGTGTCGCGCCAACTTACTCAAACGACGTCGCATAGGATACACAATCCTCACTACCAGCAGCTGGGTAACCAGTCGCAAGAACACAATCAACGCATAACACTTCTCTCTGCTGGTACCAGTCGCAAGCTACAGTAGTGAAAACCTCTCGCAGCTGGACATCCAGTCGCAACAACAAAACGACGATGTTTCCTCTTCGCGCTACAGGAAAGTTGACCCGCGTTGACATCTGCTTCTGCTGAACAACCAGCAGATACACACACGCGATTCCACCAGCTGGTACCAGACGCAACATCGAAACGACGTCGCGCCAAGTAATCTAAACACAGTTGTTTTAGCCCTCAACGCAAATACGCTAATGCATCTGCTGATTTCAACACGCGCAACCAGACTTCACGCAAACGGCGGCGTTTCATACCCTGCACTACCAAAACACGCTTCTACTGGTTTCACCACCGACCAGCTGCTAGCTCAAGAACCAGCTTTTACCCAAAAATACCAAAATCACGAAAACTTCCAGAATCGTTCTAAGTATAGTTCTCGACCTGAAAATGCAACTCAAATCTCGAAACAGAGATTCTAAACCACCAAAATCTCTATAAACCGGTTAATTCCAACGATTAATCTCAATTAACAAATCCAGGTCTCACAATACACGTGCAGGAAAATCAAATACAGTACAAGTACCTGAAATCACTACTCCTGGCGTGCCCTCTACTTGCACCCTAGTCATGGTTCACCTTGGCATGCTGAGGTCCTGAGAACTGGGGCTGGGAAGACTGTCCAAATCCCGAAGGACCACGCTGCTGGAACGGCCTATGCTGAGCTTCCCCCAGCCTCTGCTGCTGAACAAGGAAAGAACGACCTCGAGATGACCCACCGGAACGACCCTGTGGTGGGGCAGCGGTGTGCTGAGATCCAGCCAATGGAAAAACTCACGCAAAATGTCCATATTGCCCACAAACATTGCAAACACCCTGAACTCCTGTACACTGCATCGAGGGGTGTCTGCCTCCACATTGGGCACAAAAGGTAGCCCTAGGACTACTATTACTGGTCGAACTTCCCGGTCAGAAGAACTAGAACCCTGTTTCTTCTTGAACTGATGGCTAGGAGGCCTAAACTGTGGCGCCCAGACTGTTGTGCTGACTGCTGGGGCTGTTGTTGAGATTATTGGGTGATGACACAGATCCAGATTGAATTTTGAATTACACAAAACTTATTATTATGTTTCTAACAACTCTATGTAGTGTGCAGATGATAACAGGATAAATCTGTTAGAGAAGCTTTCTGTTGAAGATTTATGTTGAAGAAGGGTTGATGAAGAAGATTCAATAGTGAAAAGAAGCTTTCAGAAGCTATTGTAATGAAGTTAAAAGAGGAGAAATCTGATAACAGTTGGAACGCTACAAAGTAGTTTAGCTTCGCTTATGTGGACAACTTTGCTTACGTGGAGTCATGAATGGACAGATTTGCTTACGTGGAGCCCAGCGTGGACAGATATGATTACGTGGAACAGTTGTACTTGCTGTTAGTTGTGTCGCGTAAAGAGAAGCTGGAGAAGATGGATTCAGCAGTAGAAGTATTCAGCAATGATGACGTCAGCGTTGCTATTGTAGGAATCGAGTATCAGCAACCATGACATCAGCATTTCTATTGTTAAGAAGAGCTGGTATCAGCAATGATGACGTCACAATCAACCGTTGGATCTGACGTAGTGCTAAGGAGAAGCTGTTAACAGACGAGAAGAACAAAGGCGAAGTGGAAGTTTCTTTCAGCAGTAAGCTACAGTATATCCAGTCGCAAGCTACAGTACAACCAGTCGAGAGCTACAGTGGATTGTTTAACCAGTCGTTGGAACTTAATGTTAGCGGTAGTTAAACGATGTCGTTTGGATAAATGGATATGACAGCGTTTTGCCTAAGGTTAAGTCGATGGATTTTGCGATAGTAATAACCAGCAGGTATATCTCTTAAGGGAAACCAGCAAGTAGCTACAGTGATCTTGGACCAGCCGATACTTTTTAAAGTGAAATATTTCAAGAGATCAGCTGATGCATATTTTCAGGCGATGAAGTAATCAGCTGATGTATTCTTTCAATTGTTCAAGCCATCAGCTGTTGTGAAAACTATGAATCGATTCAAACGTTCATATCAGAAGAAATCAAAGGTGGAGATTGAATCGTACATATGCCATTAATTGAGGGAACAGTATCAGTACTATTCTGGGTAAATAGTACACTGTATCAGAGGGTGGTTTACGTCGTTTGCACAAATATGGAGAGACGCAAATTTGCTCTGACATAGTGCGACTTGCCTCATAGTGGATCAGGAATTACGGTGTACAAGTTTGACAGAAATTCAAACGGGATTTGTTTCCTTTGGAGAATTAAATGACCATTGAGAACGAAGACTATAAATAGCAGAAGCTGGATTGAAGAAATCATCCTTCACTCTTATCATCTTGCGGTCACGCTGTCGAAATACATTCTCAGAGATTCCCTTGCATTTTGAAGTTATATTCACGAAGCTCAAAGACTTGAAGAATACAACCTTTGTTACTCACTGAAATACCTTCAAGTCATCCTCTGGTTCAACCCTTGAATCGTGTTTCTTTGCTTAAGAAACCAGAGGATTTTACAGCACTCAAATTACTGTATTCATTGTTATTATCATTATTGAGTCTGTAACAAACGTGCTCTTAAAAGCCGTTTGAAAATACTTCAAAGTGATGTAAACCAGCAGCTGCGTCTGCGTGGAAGTTTGTGAAGTTAGTGGTGCTAGGAGTTCATACAAGTGAGGCTTGTGTGATCAGGTGTCTTCAGAATGACTGTGTACTTCAAATCTTCTAGTGATACCTTCTCGAAAAGGAAGAAGGGGAGACGTACGATATTTATATCCGAACTTCCAGAAAAAAATTCTGAGCCCTAATCTTTACTTTACGCATTTATACATTATCTACGGTTCACAAATTAATCGGCTTCATTCCGCACTTTTTAGTTAGCCGAGAGGTTTGCATTTAACTGAGATACCTCAAGTTTGGTAACTCGAACTTGAGTTAAGCAGCGCGTGTAAAACGTTTTGAAAAGAATTTGAAATAGAAAAATCAAAGGAGTTCATTCAACACCCCGCTTCTGAACTCCAGTACTTGTTTTGATCCTATTTTTAGGACCATCAAGTGGTATCAGAGCAGGTTGTTCTTGAACGAGCATTTATTTTAAAACGCATGTGCTATGTTTTTAAAATGTTTTAAATGTTTTTGAGAAGCTTATATTATGAAGGCCAGATGAAAATGATTTGTTTTATATATAGAACTGTTTTCTTTTGTCGAGCTGACACGGAATGCGCGAGTTCCGTGTGGATGCCAAGATCCTTTTTCGGTTGGACTATAAGTTCACCTAGAGCGAGGCTCGGTGACAACACATGGGACGAAATAGGAGAAATGAAAGAAAATCTGAGCTTTAGATGTCACATTTTCTTTCTGGTTCTTCCTATGTGAGTGACTCAGTAGCACATGTTTTTATTTGAAACAATATTTAAAGTGCTCTGAAATTTTTTTTAACATTCTGTTATGTGGAATTTCAACTGGTGCTCATTTTTTTAATGCTTTGAGCTTATATTATAAAAGACAGGGAGAGTGATGTCTTTGTCTTTACTAATTTGAGCTTTCCGTTTATGCATCAGTTTTAGTTTTGTTTCAATCGTCTTTTTCAAATCATAGCATATTGTTGCATATGGTTGTTCCCAAAATTCTTTTCGATTTCCAAAATTTAAAATTCCTGTTGTCACGTTGTTTTTGTTGTGACAGTGTAGGGAGAGATTTGATTTAAATTTCGGGAAGACCAGCTTTCGACCCCTTTTTGATTCCCACAAAAAGGGAGAGAATTGTTAGATCATGCATTTGTTATTTAAAGTTTTGTGTAAATCAAAAAGGGAGAGATTGATGGATCTATGTCAACAGATCCAGATCGAATTTTGAATTACACAAAACTTATTATTATGTTTCTAACAACTCTACGTAGTGTGCAGATGATAACAGGAGAAATATGTTAGAGAAGCTTTCTGTTGAAGATGTCTGTTGAAGAAGGGTTGATGAAGAAGATTAAATAGTGAAAAGAAGCTTTCAGAAGCTGTTGGAATGAAGTTAAAAGAGGAGAAATATGATAACAGTTGGAATGCTACAAAGTAGTTTAGCTTCACTTATGTGGACATGTTTGCTTACGTGGCGTCATGAATGGACAGATTTTCTTACATGGAGCCCAGCGTGGACAGATATGCTTACGTGGAACAGCTGTACTTGCTGTTAGTTGTGTCGCGTAAAGAGAAGCTGGAGAAGATGGATTCAGCAGTAGAAGTATT
>KV008482.1:97669-116154 GCA_001598015.1 Dorcoceras hygrometricum
ATTCAGCAGTAGAAGTATTCAGCAATGATGACGTCAGCGTTGCTATTCTAGGAATCGAGTATCAGCAACCATGACGTCATCATTTCTATTGTTAAGAAGAGCTAGTATCAGCAATGATGACGTCACAATCAGCCGTTGGATCAGACGTAGTGCTAAGGAGAAGCTATTAACAGACGAGAAGAACAAAGGCTAAGCGGAAGTTGCTTTCAGCAGTAAGCTACAGTATATCCAGTCGCAAGCTACAGTACAACCAGTCGAGAGCTACAGTGGATTGTTTAACCAGTCGTTGGAACTTAATGTTAGCGGTAGTTAAACGATTTCGTTTGGATAAATGGATACGACAGTGTTTTGCCTTCGCGCTAAGGTTCAATCGATGGATTTTGCGATAATAATAACCAGCAGGTACATCTCTTAAGGGAAACCAGCAAGTAGCTACTGTGAAATTAAAAGAGAACCAGCCGTTGCGCATCAAGGATCAAAACCAAACGTTGTTAAGTGTATAAACCAGATGCAGCGCATAGCTAAAGAAAAACTAGTTGCGAGGATTTGGAACCAGACGCCGCAAATATAAATCAGTCGTAGTGCAAACAAAGAAATCAGTATTGAGCAGCAGCAATCAGTTGTAACAGAAATTGAAAAGCAGCAGTTGGATGAATAGAAGAAGTCTGGCAGACGAGAGCTAGAAGAAGAAGATTGAATGAGGAGAAATCAGCAGATGAATCAATCAGCAGAAGATAAACAGAAGCCGAAACAGATTTTGCGCGAAGATGTTGAATCAGCTGTCACATAGTAGGATCAATTATGGCGATGAGAAGAAGATTATTCAACGTCTGGAGTGCTAAAACAAAGTTACACCAGCTGTTGCGTGTCAATGTAAATGAACCAGCTGCTGGAAGTTAAATGAATCAGCTGTTGCAAATGAAGGTGAACCAGCTGTTGTGCGAAGTGTTGTGACGAAGAAAAGACAACAGCTGAGCGAATAGCTGTTGAACAAATTGTTCAAGCACATTCATCTGTTGGGATGCAATCAACCGCTTAAATGGAAAGAATCAATGGTTGATATTGAGTCGTGCAATTGCCTTAAATCAAGGGGACAAGATTTGTACTATTCTGGAAAATAGTACAATATACAGAGGATGGTTGCACCAATTTGGGGAAGAAGACAAATTGGCCTTGACAAGCGCAGAAGAGATTTGAATTTACTGTCTAATAGACATATTTGAAGAGGAGCTATATATACAAGAAGCACTGTTGAAAACAAGCGATTTTGAGGATTTTGACAGATTAATTAACACAGTGCAAAATACAGAGGGAAGAAAATTGGAGACGAAGCAGTAGACCGCCATTAGAGAGGAGCGCATAACGACTGTCTACTGCTGAGTCTCAATAAGCTATTGAAGATCATTTTCCCAGTGTGTGAGATTTATATTTCTGAGAGTTGAGCGTTCACTGTAAAATCTCACACACAAATTAGGATTCAGTTCTGGTGTTTTCCGCATGTTTTTATCACATACCAGATCTGTCTCTGGTGCTCTGTTTTAATGTTCAAGAACCCGAGGTATTGCACCTCATAATAGCAGCGTAAAATTTTTATTTTTTAATAGCAGTGCTGTTAAGTTGTTTTTCGGTCCTAACATTGGGGAAACTAGGGAGGTTGTGCCCCTGGAACATTGGGACATGAACCTTGCACCACTGGAGGATGAACCCGAGACCTGTGGTTCCATAGCCCTTCCTCGATGTCCATTGCCTTGTCCACCGCGCCCGCATAACTGGTAGGGGAACTCGCCAACACCAAGGAATACAAATCCTCATTGAGCCCTTCCAAGAACAGGTTCCTCTTCGCCCTCTCTCGGCCAGACACATGAGGAACATAGGCAAGAAGAGAAGAAAACCTTCGAGCATACTCACCCACCGACATGGTTCCCTGGACCAAATTATCAAACCCTCGCTACCGGACATTCACGTAAGACTCCGGAACATACTCCTGACGGAACACAGTACAGAAACTATCCTAAGTAATCCCCGCACCAGTCTCCTCGAGCGTACGTGAAGCACCTCTCCACCATCGCTCTGAATTCTTCCTTAGTTGGAAGGTCTCCAAACTCAGTCTGCGCTCATCATCATAGGTGCACTCTATCAAACAACCCGGTAATATGCTGCAGCCAGGAAGCATCATAACTACTCTCGTCACCATCGAAAGTTTGAGGATTCATCCGCCGAAACCTCACCATGATCAGTTCCATCTCATCCAAACGGGCTGCAAGAACATCAACCTCATCGTCAACCTGCCTAGCACGTCTACGAACAGGGATACTACGCTGAACCTCCTCATCGTTCTGGGCCTCAGACTCACTCGGAATATTCCTGGTAGCTCTACCCCTACGTCTAGGCGGCATCTAAACAATCACTAATACAGTTAGAAATCACAACAAGTATATCACATAGTCACGGACATGCACCAAGCAACAAAGTGCCTAGACTCAAGTGTGATCAAAAGAATTCGAGCTTATCCCAGTTTAAGCTCTAATACCAAAAATGTCAGGTCCGATGCACAACACAGAGATTAACCACGCAAAATACAATCGCGGAAGCATTTAAAACGTGGCTGAAATTTTTCGCTTTGACCTGACTTAGATAACATAATGTAAAAATACAACGATATTCAAAAAATTGGTTTTACGACAACTGAAAACCAACAACAGCAAATACAATAACAAATACAAGCATAGTCTGACTCCCTAACATGGTACATCCCAAATCAGCAATAGAACATCACATCCTCACAAGGTATTCCTCGGAGACTGCTCTACTGCATAATATAAATAATATACATAACTGGGACACTCTATCCACCTCTCGGGGCACCATCAGCTGGACCATCTCCATGACCAGCTGAGAAACATGTATAACCTGAATAACACACAGGAAAACAAAAACAATCCAGCCCTAGAGGGACATGGGTCAAACCACAGTACGGAGAGCAACAAAACACAGCAAATAGATAGATCAAGTCATAAATACGATGCTATGCATGAGAACCGGGAGCTCAAAGGATCCAAGAGAACTGTACACAGCTGAATTCCAAGACTGGAGTGGTCACCGAATGTGTGAGAGAATGGGAGTTACCCAGGCGCTCGATCACACATGATACCAACCACAAACAGAATACAGGGATGGCCTCAACTCATGTGAGAGAATGGGAGCTACCCAAACGCTCAATCACACGAAGTACCAGCACAAGCTAGAACAAAAGGCCACAACGCATGTGAGAGAATTTGAGCTACCCATGAGCTCAATCACACGCACCCTGTCAACAAGGATTAGCTACAAGAAGACACCAACAGATCAAAGGTTCTCATAGCAAGCTGTTAACAAAGGCTCGCAAAGAAATGAGTAGAAAAACATGACATGCGTGTATGCATAATAACAGCTAGCAAGATAACAAACACAAACATATGGGTTCTCATAGCAAGCTGTTAACAAAGGCTCGCAAAGAAATGAGTAGAAAAACATGACATGCGTGTATGCATAATAACAGCTAGCAAGATAACAAACACAAACATATGCAAACAACAGCACAAGAACAACATCATACACACTGCTCAACATAACAGCACATGACCATTTATACACTTCCATCTCAAACCTGTAATTATAAGCTCACATCCGCACCTTCACTTCTAAGCTACAATTACCACAATCGAGGTTCCGAGCAATCAGATCTGAAACCTGATAAGCCCAACAACAACAACCATCTAAGGACGTAAAATACCGAAACTCTAACTGGGAGCTATGAGCTCAACCAGCTCTGTCCTACCCTACGAGCACAACAGATAGCTCTAAACTAAGCAAAAGATAGAATCTAACACTTACCCAAAGCGTCACCTGAACGGAATAACCAATCGACCGAAATTCTAACAGACTATACAAGGTAGCTCCTTTCGCGATCTTCTTCCAGCTTAGCCCAAGCCTTAAAAATGGTATAAGAAGGAATGCCTCGGCAAGAGGAGTCCAGCGCTACCACTCTTGCTCCAACCGAAGTCTTCTACCGCCGGCAATCGTAGAAGATAATGTTTGGTGAACAGTAACTACGGTATCCCGACAGAAGAGAGTTCGATGTCGGGAGAAGAAATATTTTCTATGTGTCGGGAAAATAATTACGATACTAAAGTCAAAGTTCTCTATATATAGAACTTAATTTTTCCAAATATGATGAACAGTAACCACCAGCAACACTTGCTCAAAGCTGATACCCACTCAGATCTGAGTACCACTCCAGATCTGGACCATACGCTAAACCAGCGCGCTACTACCAAACGACGTCGTATCGCTCGTAACCAAAACACTCAGATCCGAATGACCTGATCTGACACCAGCACTGACCAGTGTTCATTGATACCCAAAACGACATCGCACTACCTTCCGGTCTAGACAACCCGAAACCGATCCACACCAAACCCTCGAAGCAGGCCGGTTCACAGAGCTCTAACAACTTACGCATCTCAAATCTGGTTTCCTCAAAACGACGTTGTTTCACTACCCGCACAGGTTATTCAACCAGCGTTCCCAAAATGTCTTACAATAACCAGATTGACCACCAGTCCAACATACAATCAACCAGAACCGAAGACGATGTCAGGACTCGTGCACAAACACAGAGTTTAACCACCCAAAAAATAGCCGAAGCACTTAAAATAGTGGCTAAAATTTTGCTTTTGGCCTGACTGAAAGATAGCATAATTTAAAATACAACAATATTCAAAATATCCCAATTTACCAAGAATACACACGGCTAAGAACCACAGTACAACAGTACAACATGCATCAAGCACCAATCAACAACACTACAACTGAATACAACAGAGCACAGGGCATCCCCCCGGCTAATAGTACTAATACATATATGCTATATGCTTACTGGGACACTCTAACCACCTCCTGGGGCACCTCCAGCTGGGTCAACTCCACGACCAGATGAGTAACCATGATAACCTGAAAACACACACAGGAAAACAACACCAGGCCAGAGGGACACAGTCAAACCCCAGTATGGAGTGCAGCATAAAACAGCTAACAGAAAGCAACATATAATATGCAAATGCTATGCATGAACAGCTGAGTAAAAACAAAAGGCTACAACCAAATGGCAGGGAGCCAGAATCTCAAAGCTGATCAAATACAGATAGAAACGGATAACAGTGGCCACGGGGTGTGTGAGCATATGGGAGCTACCCACTCGTCTCAACACACGACACCAGATGCAAAACACAGCTCAACCCGCTGTTGTCCAACTCATGAGGTGTGGGAGCTACCCACTCCGCTCATAGTGGCTAACAGATCCCAGCAAGGAGATGAGGTATACGGGAGTTACCCGCTCGTCCTCACAGGAATCCTGGTACGCACAGATCAATAAACAAGGCAAGGCAAAATAGATCTGAGCTCAATGTGATAAATGCGTGTATGCAACAGATAAAATTTCCAACACATAACATATATAACGATGCAGGGCATACACGGCAGCAAGCATAATCACCCACGCCCAATCCAAAGCTGTAAAACAAGCTCACATCCGTACCTCAAGTCTTCTGAGCTATAATTACCACAAATCAAACCCTAGAAACACAAATCTCACACCTGATAAGCCAAACACAGATACTAGCTCAGGGACAATAGAACAAAAACTACGAATTGGGAGCTACGAGCTCAACCAAAAATGTCCTACCCTTCTAGCACAACAGAAGGATCTAAACAAGCACAAGGTAGGATCTTTACACTTACCCAACGAACTACCTAAATGGCAGAAGCAAATCCGACGCTTATTCTAACAGAATACAGAAGGGAGATTTCTCTCGATCCACTTCCAGCTTAACGCAAGCATCCACAAGTGGTACCAAACGAAGCGTCTTAGCAAGAGGAGTCTAGCGCTACCACTCTTACTTCAATCAGAGCTGTCTACGTCGGCAATCGGAGAAGATAAGTTTCGGTGAACAGTATCTAGGGTATAGCGACAGGATTCGCTATCGGGAAAATATTACTAAGTGTCGGGGAACAATAAAGGGAAATGAAGACCAAGTCCTCTTAAATGCAACCCAAATCTGCTCAAATCTGATGAACAGTTCCCACAGACAACTTAAGTCTCAAAGCTGATTTCCCACTCGGATCTGAATCTCACATCAGATATGACTCTACGTCAAAACAGATCTGATTTAACCAAACGACGTCGCACAGAGTCCACTCTAGCATCTGGACACATCACCCGCTACTAAAATCTGAAATTCTAACCAGCAACGCATCGCAACACTCAGATCCTATCGAAATCTGACGACCAACGCTACACGAATCTGAATCTACCCCGCTAAACCAAAATGCTGTCCAACTAATCCAAAAGACGTAGTTTCGATACCTGCTACAGAAACATACTAACGTACTCACATCTGCTCAGCGATACCAGATTCCATCACTACTACTGAGCGCGATCACCCAACGCTGACCAACACTCATATCTAATCAGTTCCTGCGGAAATTATCAAACTTACCAGAATTTTTCTAAGTACTAAAATGAACCCGAATACGCTCACGAAGCCTACCAACTCAAAGATGGTCACCCAGATTTGTTCACGCTCAAATCTGGTCTATGCTAAACCCGATTAATAAACTCAATTAATCTTTCTAAACTTTTGGGTTTCACTTCTATCCCCCACTAAAACAGGATTTCGTCCTTGAAATCAAACAACAATTTCAGATCAAGAGTTCAAGATAACTGGGACAAACAACATAAGCAACCATATACTGGGAAACAACAAGAAACCAACTAGCTACTGGAATCCAATACTTACGCTTACTCAAACTGATGCGGCCACTCACGCTGCATCTTCTCTTCCAGTTCCCACGTAGCTTCCTCTCTAACATGTTTGCTCCACTGGACCATCACGAAAGGAATGGTCCTGTTACTCAGCTGTTTCTCTTTTCTATCCAAGATCTGCAAGGGATATTCTACAAAAACTCAAAGTTCGATCTAGCTCTACCTCGTCAGTTCTCAATACATGCGATGGATATGGCTCATACTTCCTCAACATAGACACATGAAACACATCATTTAAGGAGGAAAAATCTGGCGGCAAGAACAGTCAACAAGCCAAAGGACCAATTCTCTCTAAGATCTCATACGGTCCAACATAAAGAGGAGCTAACTTTTCCTTGAGACCAAATCTCATAACACTGCGGAAAGGAGAAACTTTCAGGAAAACCAAATCACCAACCTGAAATTATAAAGGCCTGCGGCTCTTATTCGCATAACTGGCTTGGCGATCTTGTGCAGCTTTCATTCGTTGACGAATCAGATCCACTTGATCCCTCATCTGCTGCAAAAATTCTGGAGAAGACAGCTGCTTCTCCCCCACTTACACAGGAGATCTAAACTTCCTGCCATACAAAGCTTCGAATGGTGCCATACCAATCGTGACCTGATAGCTGTTATTATAAGAAAACTCAACCAAAGACAACGAATCTTGCCAGCTACAACTAAAATCCATCACAACAGCTCTCAACATATCTTCTAAAATCTGGATAGTTCTCTCATATTGGCCATCTGTCTGGGGATGATACACTGTGCTCATAGCCAATCGAGTACCCAAAGCTGTTTGCAAACTCTTCCAAAACCTGGAAGTAAACCTCGGATCATGATCTGAAACAATAGAAATAGGCACACCAAGCAAACGCACCACAAAATCTCTGTACAGCGTCGCCATATTCTTCAAAGAATACATCATGCCATAGGGAATGAGGTGCGCAGACTTCGACAACCTATCGATTACAACCCACACAACATCACAACCTCTGCTGGAACGAGGAAAATGGGTCACAAAATCCGTAGTTGTCCTCCCAATTCCATTGGGGCACCTCGAAGCTCTGTAACAAACCACCAAGTCTCATCCTTTCATCCTTGACTTGCTGACAATTCAAACAACGGGCTACAAAATCAACAACATCACTCTTTAAACATGCCCACCAGTAATGTTGCTTCAAGGCATGATACATCTTCCCTGCACCAGGATGGACACTAAGTCTACTGCAGTGCGCTTCTCTCAAGATCTACTCCCTCAAATCAACCATATTTGGCACAACCAACCTGCCATGAAACCTCAAACAACCATCAGATGAGACCGTATAATCCTCCAACTGACCATATCTCACCTTCAGCTTCAACTCATTGATAGATGGATCAATCCTCTGAGCTGCTCTAACACTCACAACAATATGTGGCTCCACTTGAAAAGAAGACACCACAGCAAAATCCTCAGCTGGGTAAAACCGCCAACAGTAGTTCTTAGATGCTCATGGACTTTCGAAATCTGCAACCAAGCCAGCATCACCACTTGAGCCTTTCTGCTCAATTCATCAGCAACTATATTTACCTTCCCAGGTTGATATTGGATCTCACAATCAAAATCCTTAAGCATCTCCATCCACCTACGTTGTCTCATGTTCAAATCTGACTAAGAAAATAGATACTGAAGGCTATTGTGGTCTGAATACACCACAAACTGCTCGCCACACAGGTAGTGGCGCCAAATATTCAAGGCAAAGACCACTGCTGCTAATTCTAAATCATGAACTGGGTAACGAGTCTCATGCGGTTTCAACTGACGAGAGGCATACGCAATGACTCGACCATTCTGCATCAACACACAACCCAATCCATTCAATGAAGCATCCGCACAAACCACAAAACCACCTGAACCACATGTCAAAGCTAACACAGGCGCTGAAGTTAGCTTCTCTTTGTGCAACAGAAAACTGTTCTCACACTGCTCAGTCCAAAGAAACCTCTTGTCTTTCTGAGTCAACTGCGTCATTGGCTTATCTATACTAGAGAATCCCTCTATAAAACGCCTATAATATCCAGCCAAATCCAAGAAACTACGAATCTCAGCAACATTCTTGGGGAGCTCCAAGTTAACAACAGCCTCTACCTTACTGGGATCCACAGAAATACCTTCAACTGAAATGACATGACCCATAAACACAACTCTATCCAACCAAAACTCGCACTTAGAGAACTTAGCATATAACTGCGAGTCTCGAAGCGTCTGAAAAACCAACCTTAAATGCTCTTTGTGTTGCATCGGAGTCTTGGAGTACACCAAAATGTCATCGATAAACACAATCACAAACTGATCGATGAACTATCTAAAGACTCGATTCATCAATTCCATGAAAACTGTGGGGGCATTCGTCAAACCAAAAGGCATAACTAAAAACACATAGTGCCAGTACCTCGTACGAAAAGCAGTTTTCACAACATCTTGCTCTAGAATACGCAACTGATGGTACTCCGATCGCAGATCGATCTTAGAAAACACAGTCGAACCCTGAAGCTGATCAAACAAGTCATCGATCTTCGGCGAAGGGTACATATTCTTAACTGTCGCCTTATTCAACTGCCTAAAGTCGATGCACATCCTCATCGACCCATCCTTCTTCTTTACAAACAAGATAGGCGCTCCCCACGGGGACATGCTAGGCCTAATGAAACCCTTGTACAGCAAGTCGCTAAGCTAAACCTTAAGCTCCCTCAACTCAGCAGGCGCTAAACGATACTGAGCTCGAGAGATCGGAGCTGTACCAGGTACCAACTCAATGCTGAAGTCTATCTCCCTCCTCGGAGGAAAACCAGGAATCTCCTTCGGAAACACATCAGGAAAATTGCACAGAATGGGTACATCACTAAGCTCTACGCGTTAAGAAGAAGACGCATCTAAAGCATAGATCATAAATCCAGCGTTCTCCAACGACAACAGACTAAACATCTCCATCGTAGAGACTAAAGGAATCTTCGAATGGGAATCGTGACCATAGAAATTCCATTTCTCGCAAGACTGGGGCCTAAAACACACAACTCCATGGAAACAATCCACAGTGGCCCTATAACTAGAAAACATGTCCATTTCCACTATGCAATCGAAATACCACATCACTAGCCTGATCAGGTTGGCTAACAACATGTTCTCACCAAATCTAAGAACGCCATTTAACAAGATCTCTTGGGAGTACACGCTCGCACCTGCAGGAGTCGCAACAGACACAACATCACACAAAACAGTGGTATGCAAACCATGATCAACCACAAATGCATCAGCAATAAATAGTCGCAACAGACACAACATCACACAAAACAGTGGTATGCAAACCATGATCAACCACAAATGCATCAGCAATAAATGAATGTGATGCTACTGTATCAAAAAACACACGCGCAGGAAAATCAAAAACAAAGCAAGTACCTGCGATCACTCCTCCTCCTGGCGTGCCCTCCGCTTGCTCCCTCGTCGTGGCATTCACTTGGGCAAACTGAGGTCCTGAAAACTGGGGCTGGGAAGACTGCCCAAACCGCGAAGGACCTAGCTGCTGAAACGGCCTAAACTGAGGCTCTCCCAACCTCTGTTTCTGAACTGCAAAAGAACGACCTCTAGACTATCCACCTCAACTCTGCGGTGGGGCGGCGGTATGCTGAGATCCAGCTAAAGGACACACTCTCGCAAAGTGTCCATACTGTCCACAAACGTTGCAAGAACCTTGCACACCTACACACTGCACTGTAGGATGCCTTCCTCCACACTGGCCACAAAACTCGACCTTGGAACTACCATTGCTAGAACTACCCAACCCAGAAGAACTAGAACCTGACTTCTTCTTGAACTGACGACCACGAGGCCTAAACCTCTGGTGTCCAGACTATTGGGCTACTTGCTGCTGGGGTGGGTGGGATGACTGCACAGACTGGGTAGGTTGCACCCCCCAAACCATGGGACGGTTACCTTGTACCACTTGAGGCCTTACTCGAGCCTACGGTTCTGCAGTCCCACCTCAATATCCATAGCCTTGTCCACCGCATCCGCATAACTCGCCGATGAACCCGCCAACGCCAAAGAATACAACTCTTCATTGAGCCCCTCCAAGAACTTGTTCCTCGTCGCCTTCTCTTGGCCAGAAACATGTGGAACATCCGCAAGAAGAGAAGAAAATCTACGGGCATATTCTCCCACGGACATAGTTCCCTGCACTAGGTTATCAAACTCACGCTCCCTGGCGTTCACAAAGGATTCCAGAACGTACTCCTGACAGAAGGCATTACAAAAGCTGCTCCACGTAATCCCTACACCTGTCTCCTCGAGAATCCTCAAAGCGCCTCTCCACCAACGCTCGGCACCTCTCCTTAACTAAAACGTAGCCAAACTCAGCCTACGCTCATCATCATACCGGACACGGTCAAACAACCCGATAATATGATGCAACCTGGACTCCGCATCGGAACTAGACTCATCACCGTTAAATATCTGAGGGTTCATCTGCTGAAACCTCGCCATCACCAGTTCCACGTCATCTACACGGGCTGCCAGCTCATCTACCTCAACCTCAACCTGACTATCACGACCACGACAAGGAACACTATGCTGTACTTCCTCATTCTGACCCTCGGATTCTTCCTGAAACTGACCTCTACCTATACTACTACGTCTAGGAGGCATCTACGAAGGCACTAAAAGGGAAAGATCACACAACACAAATATCACATAGCAAATAAGCCACATAGTCAAGCACATGCAACATGAATCATTGTGCGTAGACTCAAGCGTGATCGAAATAAATTGAGATTATCCCAGCTTAAGCATTGATACAAAAAATGTCAGGCCTCGTGCACAAACACGGAGTTTAACCACGCAAACAATAGCGGAATAGTGGCTAAAATTTTGCTGTTGGCCTGACTGGAATATAGCATAATTTAAAATACAACAATACTCAAAATATCCCAATTTACAAAGAATACACACGGCTAAGAGCCACAGTACAATAGTACAACATGCATCAAGCACCAATCAACAACACTAAAACTGAATACAATAGAGCACAGGGCATCCCCCGGCTAACAGTACTGATACATATATGCTATACGCTAACTGGGACACTTTAACCACCTCCTGGGGCACCTCCAGCTGGGTCAACTCCACGACCAGCTGAGTAACCATGATAACCTGAAAACACACATAGGCAAACTACACCAGACCTAGAGGGACACGGGGTCAAACCCCAGTATGGAGAGCAGCATAAAAAAGCTAACAAAAAGTAACAGATAATATTTAAATTCTATGCATAAACAGCTGAATACAATTAGAAGGCTACAAACCAAATGGAAGGGATCCCGAATCTCAAAGCTGATCAAAGATAGAGAGCAATGGATAACTGTGGCCACGAGGTGTGTGAGCATATGGGAGCTAACCACTCGTCTCAACTGTCAGACCCGAAAGCTGATGAGATTAATTGAGTTAAATAATCAGATTTTAGAGATTCAGAGTTGAGCGTAATCAAATCTGGGTATCCAGATTTGAGTCGATATGCTTGGAGAATCTATCGGATTTTGTATGAGTCCTTGGAACATATCTGGAGAGTTAGAGTTTTGTTGAGGGATCTGTTCAGATGTGGTGTTGGTCATCATTGAGTGATTGTGTTCAGCAGAAGTGGTGGAATCTGTTATCACTGAGCAGAAGAGAGTGCGCTAGCTTGTTCAGCAAGCATGGACAGACTTGAGTATATAGAGGACTTTGCCTTCGTTCTTTATTATTGTTTCCCGACACTTAGAATATTTCCCGATAGCGAACTCTGTCGCGATACCCTAAATACTGTTCACCGAACCTTATCTTCTTCAATTTTTGAGGGTAGATAGCTCGGATTGAAGTGAGAGTGGTAGCGTTGGACTCCTCTTGCTAAGACGCTTTGTTTGTTACTGCTTTTGGACGCTTGCTTGAAGCTGGTGAGGTGTGTGAAGACATCTCCCTTGTGTAGTCTGTTAGCATAAGCGTCGGATTTCGTTCGCCGTCGAGGTACTCGTTGGGTAAGTGTTAAAGATACTACCTTGTGCTTTGTTTGTAGCTTTCTGTTGTATTAGAAGGATAGGAGACTTGGGTTGAGCTTGTAGATCCCAATTCGTGCTTTCTGTGTTACTGCCCCTGAGCTAGTATTTGTGTTTGGCTTAGCAGGTGTGAGATCTGCGTTGTTCGGGACCCTGTTGTAGTAATTGTAGCACAGAAGACTTGAGGTACGGATGTGAGCTTGTTTTACACCTTTGGATTGAGCATGGGTGATTATGCTTGCTACTGTGTATGCTTTGAGTATTGTATATGTTTCTGTGTTGAGCATTGCATTTGTTGCATACACACATATATCTCTTGAGCTCAGATCTGTTATAGCCGTGCCTTGTTTATTGCTCTAAGAGTACCAGGATGCTGTTGAGGCTGAGCGGGTTACTCCTGTACCTCATCTCCCTGCTGGGATCTGTTGGCCAATATGGGCGGAGTGGGTAGCTCCCACACCTCATGAGTTGGGCAAAAGCAGGTTGGGCCATGCGTTGCATCTGGTGCCGTGTGTTGAGACGAGTGGGTAGCTCCCATATACTCACACACCTCGTGGCCACTGTTAACTATTATCCGTTGCTATCGGTCTTGATCAGTGATCAGCTTTGAGTTGCCTTCAGGATTCTTGCTCCCTTCCGTTGGTTGTAGCCTTCTGTTGTGCTAAGCTGTTCGTGCATAGCATTTGCATATTACTTGTTGCTTTCCATTTGCTGTTTTATGCTGCTCTCCGTACTGGGGATTGACCCCAAGTCCCTCTGGGCTTGGTGTTGTTTGCCTGTGTATGTGTTTTCAGGTTACCATGGTTACTCTGCTGGTCGTGGAGTAGACCCAGCTGGAGGTGTCCCAGGAGGTGGTTAGAGTGTCTCAGTTAGCGTATAGCATATATTGTTGGGGATCCGGATCCGCCCCCCGGCTAGGCAACGGAAGAAAAATATAATGAAAACCGGGAGACGATCAATACGAAAAATTCAAAACAAACTACGACATTCATAGGATGTTTAAGCGGATTACCTTGCTGGCACTTGTGCCTGGCTCCAACCGGTATTACAAGAATCCGGCTCTTCTCGGTAGATTGCGGTAGTTTACGCCAATCCGATCCACGACCAGATCCGAGACTCCTTCGTCAGGCTGCACTAGAAGCACTGACGAGATCAGCACGAACGAATACTCCTCGAAAAACCAGGCTGGAACAATTTCCGGCGAAGATCGTCGGCGGCGGCGGCGCGGGCGGCGGCGGCGGCGGCGTGAGTTGAGAGGAGGGAGGCGGCTGGTTTTAGGGTTAGGGTTATGCAAATATTGTGTTATGATTTTCAAGTCTTGGTTTAAGTCTAATTAAATAGACTTAGTAGTTGGACTTGGACCGGCCCAACGGGCCCGGGTCCAATGATGAACATTCAGTTCATCTCCACCACCGAGACTTCATCGTAACTCCGATCGCCGATCAGATCGGACGGATCGAATCAGTTTCCAAAACTGAATATTATGATCTGAAAAACCATTTTTCAGAACCCCAGTGCAAAAAGACCGTTTTGCCCCTCAATAGCGTCAAATCCCGGTTTGACCCCTGTTGACTTTTAGGAAGTCGCACTTCCCGAAATCCTCTTCTCGTGCTCAACACATTGAGCTGAGTATCCGTGCGGGAATCTCGAATCTAGTACTTGTGTGACCCTCAATGGTTCAGGATACAGCTAGCCGTGGGCCCACAACCATTGTGGCTCCAGAATCACAATTCCGGATTTGCCCAACGGATCATGGTAAAGCGTCTAGCAACATCGCCCCATGATCCCCTAGGTATCACTGATAGTGCCTGCAAGAACCAGTTGGTCATGGTTAGCGTACAGTACGGTCCTTTCAATCCATATATCCCGATCAGATCAACGACCATTGGTAAATCGAGAGTCGCTATAGATCCGATAGCTATGCATACATCTTGGAGATCGAATAGTGACATCGCGAGTGTAACTAGGTAAACACATTTACCTAAAACACTTCTAGTACTCTGGCCAGAGATTTATACACTATTATCCCCTCAGATAGCATAGGATATCCACGCATGTCTGCGAGCGGTGAATCCTCGACAACGATGCATCGACTCCTACATGCATCGGGGTCTCACCCGATCCCGCCGCCTGATGACCCCAAGTGAGTCGGCAAACAAGTCAAAGTGAGACGCCTATCATGTAGAGTCTCAATGACGTTTCGAGTCGTGAGCACTAATCAGTACAACCAAGACCTCAGAGTTATCCACTCGACAAATGGTAACCACTTGGAAAGTCCGAACGAGGGTAGTTCGATAGATCACCAGGTCACTATCTATCTGCATGCTCAGAACATCACAATGTTCCCTACCAATGAAACATGGTACTTCGCATCGCAGATACTAGTCTCGAACTCGGGCGGCCTTATCCTCATTTTGACGGCCCAATCGACTAGGAACATGTTCAGAATACACAGCGACTATTAGATGTGTTCCATGATAGCCGTCATACCCACTATCACATCTAACATACGCTTTGGTGCAATCTAGGTCTTTACTCAACGCAATTGTAAATCATTACACACATAATGAAAGTAAAGAATGCCATATAAAAGAATGCGAATATCATATATAAAGATTGTTTGTACAAGAGTCTATAAAACCCACACGCCACAAGTTGGCTAGTTGGGCATCTACTCTAACATGATCATCTTCAAGGAGAAAACCATATCTCTCAGGAGCCCTAGGGATCCTTTCGGATCTCGTAGGTGCGACCATTTCTGGTACTGGCTCTGGAGGTACGGGAGATTCACTTGGTACTTCAATTGCTTCTCGAACCTCTTCGAGTTCTACTATCTTGCCTTTTCTATCAAGTAGAAATTCCCTTTCCATAAAGGTGGCATTCCTAGAAACAAACACTTTTGTTTCGTTGGGATAGTAGAAGTAGTATCCAATGGAATTCTTTGGATACCCAACGAAGTAACATAAGATGGATTTTGTATCCAGCTTATCTCCCACTGTCTGCTTCACGTAAGCAGGACATCCCCAAATCCTCATGTATGAGTATTTGGGTGGTTTGCCCATCAACATCTCATATGGAGTCTTATCCACTGCCTTGGTGTGGACATTGTTCAACAACATTACTGCCGTTTCGAGCGCATAGCCCCAAAATGACGTAGGAATCTCAGTGAAGCTCATCATAGATCAAACCATGTCCATCAAGGTTCGATTACGACGCTCCGCTACACCATTGAGTTGTGGTGAGGCCGGAGGGGTCCACTGCGAGAGAATCCCATTATCTTTAAGATAGTCTTGAAATTCAGCACTTAAGTATTCACCACCTCGATCGGGTCGAAGTGCTTTAATACTCTTGCCTAGATGATTTTCTACTTCAGCCTTGAATTCTTTGAACCTTTCAAAGGATTCAGACTTGTGCTTCATTAAGTACAAGTACCCATACCTAGAGTGATCGTCGGTAAAGGTGATGAAGTATGTGTGACCGTATTTAGTACCAATACTAAGCGGACCACACACATCAGTATGGATCAAATCCAATAGGCCGCACTTTCAGGCTTGCCCTTGAAGGGTTGTTTAGTCATCTTTCCCTTGAGACAAGATTCACAAGTTGGTAGGTAGTTAATGTCTGACAGATCAAACATGTCACTCCTAACTAACTTGTTCATCCTACTTAGAGAAATATGACCTAGCCTAGAGTGCCAAAGTTGTGCTGGGTTCAAGTTATCGTACTTCCTTTTAATCGTTCTAGTATGTGTTTCGACATCGCGAGTTGGAACGTCTTTTAATTTTAAGGTGTATAAATCGTTTTCGCGTTCCCCAATTCCAATTAAACATTCATTCTTGTAAATATTGGAAATCGAATTAGCAAACATACAAGAATATCCATCACTATCAAGCATAAAAACAGAAATAATGTTCTTTATTAATTCGGGAACAAACAAAACGTTTCTCAATAACAACTTAAAATCAGAAGACAGAAATAAATAAACATCTCCTATAGCTACCGCAGCAACTCTTGCTCCATTGCCAAGCCTCAAGTGGGTCTCACCCTCTCTAAGACGTCGGCTTCTTGTCATAACCTACAAATCATTGCAGATATGAGATCCACATCCGGTATCAAGTACCCAAGAAGTCGAATTAGGAGACATAGTTTTCGATATAGAACATACCTTTCGCAGTTCGCAACTGCTCGAGGTACTCCTTGCAGTTCCTCCTCCAATGCCCAGGCTTGTGGCAGTGGTGGCAAACATCCTCAGACTTGTTCGGCTTGAAAGCCTTTGCCTTTGGCTTCTTAGTGGGCTTTTCCTCCTTCGTAGGGGCAGAACGCTTCTTACCCTTGCGTCTGGGCCCCTTCTTCGCAGAGGAAGAAGAGCCCATGAGGAGGACGGACTTGTCCTTCTTTATGGTTCCTTCGAACACTACAAGCATGTTAACCACCTCTTCAAGGATGGCTGCCAGCTTGTTCATGTTGAAGTTGACAACAAAGGGGTCGAATGCAGCAGGCAGTGAGAGGAGAAGCACATCCACAGACAGCTTGTGTGGAAGTGTGATATCAAGACCCGACAGCTTTTCAACGAGCCCAATCATACGAACCCCATGCTCGCGGACCGAAATCCCGTCGCGCATGCGGCTCGTCATAAGCTCCTTGACAGTCGTGAACCTCTCATGTCGAGAGTTCTCCCCATACAGTTATTTGAGATGAAATAGTATGTCAGCAGCATACTTTGTCTTCTCAAAGCGCCGTTGCATTTCGTTGGACATCGATGCCATCACATAGCATCGAGTCTTAAGCTCGTCGTCCCACCATTTTTGAAGCGTCACCAGCTCCTCAGGGCTGATATCGGCAGGGGCTTCCTTCGGAGGGCTCTTCTCTATCGTATAAAGAAGTTTCTCCTAAGCCAACACAATGTTGAGGTTTTGAAGCCAGTCTTGGTAGTTCAGACCGGTGAACTTGTTGCTATCCAGTATAGCAGCGAGTGGGTTTTTGACCGAAAACATTATAAATGCAGTTATACTGAAAAGAAAACAGACATACATTACTAACTATATATGAAATAACGCTAAGACATAAAACAAGGTCGTTAAGTTTTATGAATTACCCTCCCACTATTTTAACGATTTCACCACCCTCTAATGAAATCGGGAAAGCAAGTTTCCTTAGTGGGTATACGGAGCCCAATCAAGCAATCATGGACCCGAATAATATCAGCCATCCATGACCCCCAAAAGGTAGTTTCCAATTGCAACCGGTGCAACCTCCATGTATTCACCTCACGTCCAGTAATGGCCCAATAATATGACGCCGTTTACTATCACGTGTCAAGATGATCCATCAATGTTGAGTCGTGAAGGACGGTCCCCTTAACGTCCCCAATAATATGAGCCAACGTTAAAGGGAGTTTCAACCGACTCACAACAATTTTCAATGGCGTGGACAGCTTTCCGGCATACACAACCCCCTCAATAATATGAGTCGGGCCATGTAGAGATGAACCAGTTGAGTCGTGAAGGACGGTCCTCTTAACGTCCCCAATAATATGAGCCAACGTTAAAGGGAGTTCTAACCGAACTCACAACACAAC
>KV008482.1:144462-178013 GCA_001598015.1 Dorcoceras hygrometricum
AGTACTGTTCTCACCCTTGCACGCTTAACTCAACAATCCCATCCCCCCAAGAAGTATAGAAAATGCTTCTTGGAAACTCGAACCCTTGTCCTCGCTCTGATACCAATTGTTAGGATCAAGAGCTTACCACAAGGCCAAAAGCTATAGCTTTTAGTCAAGGCGCAAGTTTTTTTCCTTATAATGTGGCAGCGCAGAGTGCACCTATTATGTGCGTTAGGGTTGTGCTGTTAGGCCCATGAGTCAGGGGATGTGCGTGTCTAACTGCTGGTGCTGTCTCAATTACCTTAGAGATCAGTCTTACCCTTCTCCTACCGTCGGCCCTATCCCCAGCAGAGATAGTATTACCCGTTAAGATCTGGCATCACACTTTTACAGCCCACATGGCCAACCAGATCAAGCGGCGCAACGTCAGCAGCTTGACGTACGAGAACTTCCCAGGAGGTCACCCATCTCAGTACTGTTCTCACCCTTGCACGCTTAACTCAACAGTGAATCAGAGGATGAGTCGAAGGTGCGTCTTTGAATGCTTGAACTGAAAGTTCTTCGAGTCTGAGAGCTTTTCAAGTATGACTTCAAATGCGAATAGCTCGAGAATGCTTGAGATAGCAAATTGGCAGAGTAACAGCAATTAGTGAGAGTGAAGGATTCTTCTTCAATTCAAACTGCTGGTATTTATAGGCTTCGCTCAACGGTCATTAAATCTGATAAGGAAATTGAATCCCTTTTGAAATACTGAAAATCTCATAACCGTATACTCTGATCCACTACAAGGTAAATTTCACACTGTCAGAGCAAATTTGTCGCCTTCCATATTTGTGCAATAAACGTGTAACAACCTCTGAAAATATGTACTATTTACCCAAAATAGTACCGATGATGTCTCCTCAATTCCAGGAAATTGTGCGATTCTGTTGATCTTTTCCAATATGAGTATACGATCGTATTTGAATCTCTTTAAAGCTTGCGCCTGAAATTCCTTCATCATTGTATAAGATGTTGCGACTGGAATATGTTTGAATAGCATGCAACGACTAAAACTTTAATGTTTGTGTTATACCACCGACTGGATTTATGCAAAACCCAACGTATTAGTCCTTTCAAAAACCATCGTCTGATTTATAGCGTTAAACCAAACGCTGTCGTTTTAACTTATCTAAACGACGCAGTTTTGTTCTTCATCAATAAACACTCCAACGTCAGAATTACAACAACGACTGAATCTTTACTGTAGCTCGCGACTGATTTCACAAAACACTGTAGCTTGCGACTGAATAAATAATCCATCGACTGATTCCAATACGCTGTCGTTTCAACTTATTCAAACGCTGTCGTTTTGCAGTCTTTATCAAAACACGTTATCACTCAAATGTTTGCGTCTGGATTACCCAATGACTGGTGTACTGTAGCTTGCGTCTGGATATACAAAGCACTGATTGTATCAACAACTGGTTTAGTGTAGCTCTCGTCTGGATTGCTTGTCGACTGAATACTCTACTGAGAGAAATACCTTGCGTCTGAATAACCCAACGAAACCAACTACCGAAACCCTGTAAAATCAACATCTGAATAAACCTGTCGGTCTGGATTTAACTTGTCTTATTTTGTTATCACCAAAACTATAAATTTTATCCTAACAATTTCCCCCTTTTTGGTGATGACAAAACTTAGCAGTCGAGATAAATGAATAGGCAAAAATAAATAGCACAACGACTGCTGAAATTCAAATTGCATTATCTGAAAAATTGTACATAGGATTTGTACAAAAAATCAATAAAGATTCTATCCTAACACATCATCTTCTCCTTTTTATAAGATCCACTTCCACTTCTGCTCTTACTTCTAGTTTCTCTTTCTCTGGCTCTATCAGCACTCATAAGCCTCTCCAGAATGTTTCTCTGAGCATTGTCAATGTCTCTCTGTGGAATGTCCGTTGTTCTAACAGTATCACCACCACCACATGTATTGCCACTTCCTCTGTTTTGATCTTCAGGTGGTGGGCGGCTGCTACTTACTTCCCCCTTTTTGTCATTACCACCATGGTTGATATAAGCAACGAGTTCGCTCAGTTGGTCGGTAATGATATTAAGGGTCTGCTGTTCTTGAGCACTAAATTCTAAAAAATCACGCCTGGTAGCGGCCACTTGCTCATCCAACGATGTGATTTTAGCATTAAGCTCCTGGTGATGCTCCCTGACAACTCTCCGGACATCAACTACATCAAGATCAGTATTGGCAATCTGAGTGCTCAACTGCTTGTCATATGACTTAATATCCAACAATAAGAGATTTCTTTGATCATTTGAATCTTTGCGCAACGCCCCAAGTACTCTGTCCTGTGCATCGAAGCGTGCGGTAACTTGCATCTCAAAGTCGTGGAGGTGCAATAACAGTGTGTCTTTGTGCTTGGCTGCTCCGCGATCACGAGTGTGCCCTTCAAAAATTTTTTAGCAGCATGTCATTGTCCATGTAAGACCGTGTGCTAAAGCCTGCTCCTTCAACTCTTCCAAAACAAACAAATGAAGATCGGAAAGCATGTTTATGACCTTAAGATCAGTTGCAGAAGATCCTTCACCAGGCACAAAATTCTGCTTCCATGATTCTAAAAACTTTCTCACCAAAACTTCTCTATACTTTAGCAATATGTACATATTTCTGTTGAGAGCTATGCGGATGGTCTCCGTCTCTCCCCCATACAGAACTTGTTCCTCTTTCTTGGCCATCTCTTCTACATTTATGGTCGCCAGGTTCTTAAAACTGAAAGAATGAAAGAATTGGTCAACGGCTCCTATTACTTGTGCTCTCAAATGTACAAGCCGATCAATGTCTGCACAGATCAAAGAATAGTGTTACTTGGCTGGGTTACCCTTCACGGGGTCTTTATCCACAAGAATTTCCTTCCTTTATCGTCAACAGGGATTTCAAGAAGACTGGTCAGATACCAAGTCCTCTAATCAACACCAAGGATTTTTATCTCCTTCCCCATTGTAATCTTTCTAATTTCCATGCTGGCAGACGGCAATGGAACGTCGACTGGAATTGTCATGACAATATGTTCCAGCGACATAGCTTTGTCTGTATCAATACGCTCATCCACCGCCTGCTCACTATCACCACTCATCTCCTCGTCTGCCTCCTAAACTAACTGTAACTGTTCGTTTCCAACGACTGCTCCAGAACTCACTGTGCCAATCTCAGCGTATGTTCCAACTGTTCTCTCAACTGTATAAATCTCTGTGAAAACTTGTTCCATATCCTCATATGTGTCACTGGCAGTGACAACTGGCCTCTTAGCATCAAGTCGAGCCATTAGATCCTCATAAGGGAGATCAAACCAGCGTCTCTCTTCAGCACCTGTTACAGCTGGTTGATCTTCACCATCAGTTGTAGCAACTGAATCCAGTTGATTCAGTACTTGTTCAATGATTGCGTCCGGATCATCAGTTGTAGCCTCAACGACTGGTACAACTTCTTGTTGTCCTGCGACTGGTTCATCGACTGGTTCTTGTACACTAGTCGCAGCCTCGGGGTGTTCAGCAGTAGATCCACCAACCACTGGCTCATCAACTACTAGATCATCCTCAGCATCCATAACCAACCTCCTCTTTCTCTTCTGAATTCTTCTTTTGGGCACTGGAAGAAGTTCAACTGGTGCAACTGCAATCCCTTCAACAATTTGGAGAGGCACAGCCTGTTGTGCAATTACCACTGGTTTACCCTTTGTGGTTCTTTTCTTCTTCACCACTGGGGCTACTCAACATCAACAGCTGGCCTTTTCTTTGACAAAGCCTTTTTAGCAGGGGTTTTCTTCAACCTTGGAGAATCTGTGATCTCCTCTCCACCAACCTTTTCATTTATAACCACATACCTGTGCACTGTTTTTTCATTCAAAACTCTGGGACCGGGGAAAGCTCTTGATTCACCCAACTCCAAACCAGGTATATTCTTCAACAAAACACAAATCTGAATAGCGTAACCCTTCACCTGCCGGGAACCGGGTGTTACCATTTCCTTAAGAATACCAAACAGTAAACTATTCAGTTCACTTTCACGTCAAACGTGATAGCAGACATCAACATAAATCTTTCACGGGTCACCGCGTCAAACGACCTTGCTTTGACAAAAATTGTCTTCGCCAGAATTTCATGCAGAAATTCTATTTTCAGTTCCTTATTCAAACAAGAAATACTGACTTGCTCCTTGGATATAGAAAAGAGACTCCGAGCATCAAACCCCAAATCTTTAGGTACCTCAGAAAAATCTGTTAAACCCTCTGTCGATAGTTCGAACGTCGCAGCAAACACTTCCTCAGAAATCTCAACGGCTCTTCCCTTAATGGTGCTGACCACCATCCCATCTCTTACTGAACCGTTTGCAAAGAACTCTGTGAGGGCAACTTCGTAGATGACGGCTGAATGGGAAACGGTGTAGATGTGATTTTTGGAATGATGACAAATCCACGTGTCACATATCCAACGGCGCGTACAATTTTTGGAAATGATTTTGATTGTACAGAAATATTTTCAAAAGATATTTGCAAATGAAATATTTTAATCGCACAGAAATATTTTCACAAGATATTTTCAAAAGAAGTATTTTAATCGTACAGAAAACGCGCGCCAAAATTTAATAAGTCACAACTGCTGCGTCTGGTTTAATAACACTTGCAGCTGGTTTTTAATGTATCGTAAGGGATGAGTAGGATCTGGTCACAGATAAGTATCGACTGTATTAATGCAACGTCTGGGTGTATCCAGACGCAACAAATTCAGACGACATCACACTTAACAATCCAGATATCTGGTTCCCCCTGCGACTGGTATTCTCAAACGTAAGAAACTTCCCTCAGCTGGAAGTTTACTTTTCCCCCTGAACAAAAGACTTGCATCTGAGTTAGGCAACGACTTACAACCTGCAAAATACATTAGCTCACAGACAATCAAGGCAGTTCAAGGAGACCTAATATGTTTCTAAAATAAGAAAACTTAGCGTCTGGTAGAGGCTTTGTGAAGATATCAGCAACTTGTTGCTCAGTCGACACGTACTCCAACCGGACGTCCTTCTTTAGCACATGGTCTTTGATAAAATGGTGCCTGATATCTATGCTTTGTCCTCGAATGCATTACTGGATTCGGGGTGATCGCAATCGCACTGGTGTTGTCGCAGAGAATAGGCGCTTCAGAAGCATCAATGCCATAGTCTTTTAGCTGATGTTGAATCCATAGTATTTGAGCACAGCAGCTGCCAGCTAGCGAGATACTCTGCTTCAGCTGTTGACGTTGCAATTGATGTCTGATTCTTACTGAACCAGGAGATCCACAGCAGCTGCCAGCTGCGAGATACTCTGCTTCAGCTGTTGACGTTGCAATTGATGTCTGATTCTTACTGAACCAGGAGATCAATTGATCCCCTAAGAATTGACAAGTTCCACTGGTTCTCCTACGATCAATCCTGCATCCTGCGTAATCTGCATCACTATAACCGATTAGTTGAAATCCTGAGTCTTTGGGATACCAAAGACCCACATTGGAAGTACCCTTAAGATATTTCAATATTCGCTTTACAGCTATGTAATGTGATTGATTTGGCTCTGCTAGAAATCTAGCGCACATACAGACAACAAACATGATGTCTGGTCTGCTAGCAGTTAAGTATAGCAAAGAGCCTATAATACCACGATAAAGCGATACCTCAATGGCATTCCATCTTCATCTTTGTCCAGCTTTATCGAAGAGCTCATAGGGGTTGCTGCTGCTGAACAGTTGTCCATACCAAACTTCTTCAGCAATTCTTTCGTATACTTCGCCTGGTTAATGAAAATACCATTTTCTAGTTGGCGAACTTGTAAGCCCAGAAATAATGTTAGCTCCCCCATCATACTCATCTCTAATTTATCCTGCATTAACTTCAAAAACTTTTGGCACAGTTTGGGGTTAGTTGACCCAAAGATAATGTCATCGACATATATTTGAACTAATAGAATATGGTCAGCTTTAACAAATTTTAACAAGGTCTTATCTACTGTGCCTATTGTGAAGTCATGCTCGATAAGAAATTGAGATAGTGTATCATACCAAGCTCTGGGTGCTTGTTTCAACCCATACACAGCTTTATCCAGTTTGTAAACAAAGTCTGGATGTGCATGATTAACGAAGCCAGGAGGTTGTGCAACATACACTTCATCTGTTAAGACGCCATTAAGAAAGGCACACTTAACATCCATTTGAAGTCTTTGAATGCAGCATAGGCTAAGAACATGTTAATGGCTTCTAATCTTGCTACTGGAGCAAAAGTTTCATCAAAAATCTGTACCTTCCATTTGTCTAAATCCTTGCGCTACCAGCCTAGCTTTGTTTCTAGTTATTACGCCATCTTCATTCAATTTGTTTCTAAAGACCCACCTAGTTCCTATGACTGAATGATTACTAGGTCTAGGTTCAAGTGTCCAAACATTATTGCGTTTAAACTGGTTAAGTTCTTCTTGCATAGCGTCTATCCAGCTGGGGTCAGCTAAGGCCTCATCTATTTGCTTAGGTTCTATATGCGACAGAAATGCAGCATCAAAATGATCATGAGATAGCTGGCCTCGTGTGCGAACAGGAGATTCGAAATTACCTATGACTTGCTCGGGTGGATGATTCTTATTCCATCGAAGATCAAGTCCAAATTGATTTGCTCCTTGTTCCCCCTGTGTCGCTGGCTAGTTTGCAATGGCTGGATCAGCAGACGCCAATAGATGTTGAGCATTGTTGGCTTGAGCGTATACTTCCAGCTGGTGAGATGTACTTGCGACTGGTTCATCTGCTGGTGGTCTTGCGACTGGTTGTCCAGCTGATGGTCTCAATACTGAGTGATATGATGTGCTCGCGCCTGTTTGTCCAGTTGGTGATGAAGATATGCTTGCGGCTGGTACTTCAGGCGTTGGTCTTGAAACCAATGGAGAATCGCTTGCGACTGCTTGTGCAACTTCTGGATTCTCAACGTTTGTTTGAGCAACATCTGATTGATTATCGTCTGGTTGAACATTTGTCGCGTCATTCCCAGCAGCTGGTGCACTTGGGGCAATTTGATCCTGCGGTTGATCCACGTTAGTTAAATCAATAACTACTGGATTACCTGTCAAATCCTGTTGATCACTGTTATGCGTTGTGACCACTGCTGGTTGCTCTTTCTCAGCTGAATATATTTGTGGCACGTCGTCGTCTGATTCTTCAAGACTTGTTGACTCCAGAGGTGAACACAAATCATGTAAGCTTGCAGCTGAATTGGACTTGAAGCTGGTTTCATCAAATACCACGTGTGCTAATTCCTCAACTGTCAAGCTTTGATTGTTGAATACTCTGTACGCTTTGCTCACAGCTGAATAGCCTAAGAAGATGCCTGCATCAGATGTAGGTTCAAAGGCTGTTAGATGCTTCTTTCCATTGTTATGAATGAAGCATCTACACCCAAATACCCTGAAATAAGAAATATCGGGTTTCTTGCCATGCCAGATCTCATATGGGGTTTTATCGTGCATTCTATTAATCATTGATCTGTTCTGAGTGTAACAAGCTGTGTTAACTGCTTCTGCCCAAAATTTTTTTGAAATCCCGGAATATGCAATCATAGATCTAGCAGCTTCTTTTAAAGTGCGGTTTCTCCTTTCAGCTAACCCGTTGAGTAGTTCTAGCTGCTGAGAGCTCATGCTTTATTCCCAAGTCTTCCAGATAAGAAGTTAATTTAAAATTTAAGAACTCAGTACCGCGATCACTTCTTATCCGGTTGACTGAACACGATCTGTAATTTTGTAAACGTTTCAAAAGACGTATCAGCTGGTTGGCGGTTTCAGATTTTTCTTTTAAAAACAATACCCAATTATATTTAGTAAGTTCTGAGTGTAACAAGCTGTGTTAACTGCTTCTGCCCAAAATTTTTTTGAAATTCCCGGAATATGCAATCATAGATCTAGCAGCTTCTTTTAAAGTGCGGTTTCTCCTTTCAGCTAACCCGTTGAGTAGTTCTAGCTGCTGAGAGCTCATGCTTTATTCCCAAGTCTTCCAGATAAGAAGTTAATTTAAAATTTAAGAACTCAGTACCGCGATCACTTCTTATCCGGTTGACTGAACACGATCTGTAATTTTGTAAACGTTTCAAAAGACGTATCAGCTGGTTGGCGGTTTCAGATTTTTCTTTTAAAAACAATACCCAATTATATTTAGTAAAATCATCAACAACTGTAAGGGTGTAATTCGTTCCCCCTAAGCTCGATACTGAAATAGGACCAAAAAGATCCATATGCAAGAGCTCCAGGAAACAGGTAGAACGTTTTCCCTTTATTTTTGAAAGTAGATTTTATTTTCTTACCCAACTGACATGCTGCACAGATCTTATCCTTAGAAAAACTAATTTTTGGCAGACCAGAAACCATACCATGTTCACTCAGCTTGGCAAGTGTTTTGAAGTTTAGATGGTTCATTCTTTGATGCCACAACCAGCTCTTGGAAGAACCAGCTGCAAGACATAGCTTTTCAGACCTCAACTGCTCTGACCAATCGATAATGTTGGTATTCCCCGATATTTTACCCACCAATACGGTCAGACCACTTGAGTTCTGAACTGTGCACGTGTGTTGTTGAAAGTTAACTATGTAACCTTTGTCACATAGCTGACTGATACTAATCAAATTTTAACGCAAGTTATCAAAAACTAAAATGTCTGAAATAGAAATGTTACCATGGTTAAGCTTACCCTTACCCAAAGTGTTACCGTGAGCATTGTCACCAAAGAATATCTTTGCTCCTTTGTGTGGAACAACATCTGTCAACAGCTTTGGGTTCCCTGTCATATGTCGTGCACACCCACTGTCCAGGTACCACAAGTTTGATACATCAGCTGGTTCGTACTTGTTATCCTGCAATCATGAAGACATATTTTGGTACCCAATTTTACTCGGGTCCAGATCGGATTACCCCTTTCGGGACCCATACATGAATTACCTTAACAGTTTTCCCAGTATGAGGGTCCACAAAGGTCTGTGCATAATTGTGAGATCTATTGAGTTTTGATTTCATCTTCTGACCACTTAGATCTCTCCTCGGCTGAGCCTTTTTCCAACCATATTTTGCCTTCCTTGAATTACGCCTCGGCTGGTTGGGAACAAAAGACTTGGAACCAGCTTTCGCTTTATCCTTGTCCAGCTTGTTATTTAGCTAGCTTGGCTTGGAATTCTCAGGTCCTTGAAAACCAATACCAGCTTTTCCATTATCGCTCAACTTGGGAGAGTTCTGGTCGTCAAATATTATCGACTCATAGCAGTCATATATCATGTTGGCTTTGATAAAGCACATTTTGTTGAACTTGTCATATGCTGGCTGTGATTGAGTACTTGTATCCCCTTCGCTGCTTTCACTACTACTAAAACCCAAACCAGTTTTATCGTGTACTGATTTTTGGATTTCATGTAGCTTGTGGAGAGCACGAGCCGATTGATTCAAGGAGCTCATTTCCATAGTCAATCTTTCAACTTCAGCTTTGAGCTCACTGGATTCGTTTCTCAACAAATCATTTTCTATCTTCAGCTTACACAATTCAGTCTTCAAACTGTCAGTATCATCAAGCTCATCAGATCTTGATTCAATTGAACTATTTTTCAGACTTGCATTTTCAGCTTTGATTTCCTCAAATGTGTGAGATAAACTCTTGTACTCATGGACCATATCGTTCAGTGCCTGAACTAGATCCTCACGTGTAAATTCAACATTTGAGAAATCAAATACCTCATCGTCCGAAGTTTGATCAGCCATGAAGCAATGAACTTCCTCCTGTTCACTGTCGCTTGATGAGGAGCTGCTGAGATCCTCACGTGTAAATTCAACATTTGAGAAATCAAATACCTCATCGTCCGAAGTTTGATCAGCCATGAAGCAATGAACTTCCTCCTGTTCACTGTCGCTTGATGAGGAGCTGCTGGATGAAGATTCTGAGTCAGTGTCCGCCCAGCTTTTGGTGCTTTCCTCAGCCACCAATACTTTGCGATCATGCTTGCGGCTGATCCCCTTATCACCTCTTGTCCTCATCCGTCTATCATTGGATCTCTCCTTGGATCTATCAACAGCTCTTTCATCAGTCTTGTAATCTCGCTTGTATCGCTCCTCCTTCTTGTCATCTCTACTCCTTTATCTATCATCAATTCTCTTGTCATCCCTGGATCTGTCTTCCTTATTTGGCCTATTGCAATCAGCTGCAAAATGCCCTGGACGACCACATTTAAAACAAGTCAGATCAGCATTAACTTTATCAGATTTATGATAATTATTATAAGGATTAGAAGGGTTGAAGGATCTTCTCATGAATTTCCCAAACTTCTTAATGAAGAGGGACATGACGTCATCGCTGAGTTGATTAGCTGTTTTGCTCGTGCTTGGAGAGCACTGTTCAGTAGTTGCAGCATCTAGTGCTTTCGTTGGCTGGGATGTCGAGGGTCCAGCTTCTGCTCTTGTCTCCAACTCAAACTCGTAGGCCTTATGGTTGGCAAACAGATCATGAAGCTCTAGCTTGTTCAAGTCTTTGGACTCCCTCATTGCCATGGTCTTCACATCCCACTCCCTTGGTAACGCTCTCATGACCTTCAACGCTAGCTCTCGGTTACTGTACTCTTTTCCAAGACTATTCAACTCAATCACTGTCACACTGATTCTTTCATCAAACTCTGTCATTTTTTCTCCATACTTCAATTTTATGGACTCATACTTATGCTGAGCAACCGTCAGCTTGTTCTCCTTCGTCTCGTCACTTCCCTCACAGATTTGAGTCAGCTTTTCCCAAATGTCTTTAGCTGTGGCGCAGGTTTTGATTTTGCTGAACATGTTTTTGTCCTTGTCCAGCGTCTTGTAAAGGATATCCCTGGCCACATTATCCAAGTTGGCTTTCTTTTTTTCTTCACTTGTATACTCATGTCTGGCCTTCTCAAGGAACTGATGCTCGCCATTGGATATAGTAAAAGCTAGATTAGGCTTCATAATCTTTAGCGGCCCTTCAGTGAGGACCACCCACATTTCATCATCTAGAGCAGCCAGATGCGCTTGCATGCGTATCTTCCAGTCATCATAATCTTCTCTGAGAACATAGGAATCTTGTTGTGAGAAGTCATATTAATATATGAGATGAAGCACAAAAGATAACTGTTCAATACTGAGATACACAGGCTCTGATACCAATTGATAGTCCCAAAATATGATCAATGTGGTTTGAAACAACTGCAAGAGTTCAGAAGGGGGGGGGGGTTGAATGAACTCTTGGTATTTTAAATTTTTCGAAACCTTTTAAGAGTTTTACAAGCGCTGCTTAACTTAAATCCAAGTTACCAGATTTAAGGATCTTAGTTTAGTCAAATCTCTCGGCCAACAAAGTATGTGCGGAAAAAGGCCGATTAATTTGTGAACAGATTAACACAATGAATAAATAAATGCGTAAAGTAAAGAGCAAGGGGCGAGAGTTTGTTTGTGGATGTTCGGATATAAATATCCTACGTCTCCCCTTATTCCTTTTCAAGAAGGTTCCACTAGAAGATTTGATGCGTGTAGTCCTTCTACAAACACCCGATCACCGAGCCTCGCTCCAGGTGAAATCCTAGCAATCCTCAATCAACAACAAGCAGTCGCAGCTGCTTTTTACAACACTTGGTAATTTATTTTTCAAACGGCTTTTGATAGCACGTTTGTTACAGACTCAATCGAATGATATAACAAAGAATACAAAGACTTGAGACTGTAAAATCCTCTGATTTATTATACAAGGAAATCGATTCAACAATGGTGAATCAGAGGATGACTCGAAGGTGCGTCTATGAATGCTTGAACTGAAAGTTCTTCGAGTCTGAGAGCTTTTCAAGTATGACTTCAAATGCGAATAGCTAGAGAATGCTTGAGATAGCAAATTGGCAGAGTAACAGCAATTAGTGAGAGCGAAGTATTCTTCTTCAATTCGAACTGCTGGTATTTATAGGCTTCGCTCAACGGTCATTAAATCTGATAAGGAAATTGAATCCCTTTTGAAATATTGAAAATCTCATAACCGTATACTCTGCTCCACTACAAGGTAAATTGCACACTGTCAGAGCAAATTTGTCGCCTTCCATATTTGTGCAATAACCGTGTAAAAACCTCCGAAAATATGTACTATTTACCCAAAATAGTACCGATGATGTCTCCTCAATTCCAGGAAATTGTACGATTCTGTTGATCTTTTCCAATATGAGTATACGATCGTATTTGAATATCTTTAAAGCTTGTGCCTGAAATTCCTTCATCGTTGTATAAGATGTTGCGACTGGAATATGTTTGAATAGCATGCAACGACTGAAAACTTTTATGTTTGTGTTATACCACCAACTGGATTTATGCAAAACCCAACGTCTGAGTCCTTTCAAAAACCATCGTATGATTTATAGCGTTAAACCAAACGCTGTCGTTTTAACTTATCTAAACGACGCAGTTTTGTTCTTCATCAATAAACACTCCAACTTCTGAATTACAACAACGACTGAATCTTTACTGTAGCTCGCGACTGATTTCACAAAACACTGTAGCTTGCGACTGAATAAATAATCCATCGATTGATTCCAATACGCTGTAGTTTCAACTTATTCAAACGCTGTCGTTTTTCAGTCTTTATCAAAACATGTTATCACCCAAATGTTTGCGTCTAGATTACCCAATGACTTGTGTACTGTATCTTGCATCTGGATATACAAAGCACTGATTGTATCAACAACTGGTTTACTGTAGCTCTCGTCTGGATTGCTTGTCGACTGAATACTCTACTGAGAGAAATACCTTGCGTCTGAATAACCCAACGAAACCAACTACTGAAACCCTGTAAAATCAACATCTGAATAAACCTGTCGGTCTGGATTTAACTTGTCTTATTTTGTTATCACCAAAACTATAAATTTTTTCCTAACATGTCTGTTGAGAGATTCAGATCCGAGCGGGAATATCAGCTTTATATCTTAAGTTGTCGGTGGGATCTTTTCAGCAAACATGGACAGACTTGAGTATATAGAGGACTTTGCCTTCGTTCTTTATTATTGTTTCCCGACACTTAGAATATTTCCCGATAGCGAACACTGTCGCGATACCCTAGCTACTGTTCACCGAAACTTATCTTCTTCGATTTCCGACGGTAGATAGCTCAGATTGAAGTGAGAGTGGTAGCGTTGGACTCCTCTTTCTAAGAAACTTTGTTTAGTACTACTTTTGGACGCTTGCTTGAAGCTGGTGAGGTGTGCGAAGACATCTCCCTTGTGTAGTCTGTTAGCATAAGCATCGGATTTCGTTCTCCGTCGAGGTAACTCGTTGGGTAAGTGTTAAAGATCCTACCTTGTGCTTTGTGTAGAGCTTTCTGTTGTATTAGAAGGATAGGACAGACTTGGGTTGAGCTTATAGCTCAAAATTCGTGGTTTCTGTGTTACTGCCCCTGAGCTAGTATTTGTGTTTGGCTTAGTAGGTGTGAGATCTATGTTTCTCGGGAACCTGTTGTAGTAATTGTAGCACAGAAGACTTGAGGTATGGATGTGAGCTTGTTTTACAGCTTTGGATTGAGCATGGGTGATTATGCTTGCTACTGTTTATGCTTTGCGTATTGTATATGTTTCTGTGTTGAACATTGCATATTTTGCGTACACGCATTTATCTCTTGAGCTCAGATCTATTATAGTAATGCCTTGTTTATGCTCTGAGCATACCAGGATGCTGTTGAGGCTGAGCGGGTAACTCCCGTACCTCATCTCCCTGCTGGGATCTGTTAGCCACTATGGGCGGAATGGGTAGCTCCCACACCTCATGAGTTGGGCAACAGTAGGTTGAGCCATGCGTTGCATCTGCTGCCGTGTGTTGAGACGAGTGGGTAGCTCCCATATACCCACACACCCCGTGGCCACTTTTAACTATTATCCGTTGCTATAGGTCTTGATCAGTGATCAGCTTTGAGTTGCCGTCGAGATTCTGGCTCCCTGCCGTCGGTTGTAGCCTTCTATTGTGCTCAGCTGTTCATGCATAGCATTTTCATATTACTTGTTGCTTTCCATTTGTTGTTTTATGCTGCTCTCCGTACTGGGTTTTGACCCCATGTCCCTCTGGGGCTTGGTTTTGTTTGCCTGTGTATGTGTTTTCAGGTTACCATGGTTACTCAGCTGGTCGTGGAGTAGACCCAGCTGGAGGTGCCCCAGGAGGTGGTTAGAGTGTCCCAGTTAGCATATAGCATATATGTATAAGCACTGTTAGCCGGGGGATGCCCTGTGCTTTATTGTATTTCAGTTGTTTTCTATAGTGCTTGTATCTGTTGAATGTTGTACTGTTGTACTGAGTTATTTTAATTACTGGGATATTTTGAGTATTACAGTATTTTAAATTATGTATCCTTCAGTCAGGCCAAAGCAAAAATTTTAGCCACTATTTTATTGCTTCCGCTATGTGTTTGCGTGGTTAAACTCTGTAATTGAGCACGAGGCCTGACATCAACACACGGCACCAGATGCAAAACACAACTCAATCCGCTGTTGCCCAACTAATGAGGTGTGGTAGCTACCCACTCCGCTCATAGTGGCTAACAGATCCCATCAGGGAGATGAGGTATACGGCAGTTACCCGCTCGTCCTCACAGGCATCCTGGTACGCACAGATCAATAAACAAGGCACGGCAAAACAGATCTGAGCTCAATGTGATAAATGCGTGTATGCAACAGATAAAATGTCCAACACAGAACATATATAACGATGCAAGGCATACACAGCAGTAAGCATAATCACCCATGCTCAATCCAAAGCTGTAAAACAAGCTCACATCCGTACCTCAAGTCTTCTGAGCTATAATTACCACAAAGAAGAACCTAGAAACACAGATCTCACACCTGCTAAGCCAAACACAGATACTAGTTCAGGGACAGTAGCATAGAAACTACGATTTGGGAGCTACGAGCTCAACCAAATCTGTCCTACCCTTCTAGCACAACAGAAGGCTCTAAACAAGCACAAGGTAGGATCTTTACACTAACCCAACGAACTACCTAAACGGCAGAAGTAAATCCGATTCTTATGCTAACAGACTACATAAGGGAGATGTCTCTCGATCCACTTCCAGCTTAACGCAATCTTCCAAAAGCGGTACCAAACAAAGCGTCTTAGCAAGAGGAGTCCAACGCTACCACTCTTACTTCAATCAGAGTTGTCTACCGCCGGCAATCGGAGAAGATAAAGGTGAACAGTTGCTAGGGTATCGCGACAGGATTCGCTATCGGGAAAATACTACTATGTGTCGGGGAACAATAAAGGGAAACGAAGACCAAGTCCTCTTAAATGCAACTAAAATCTGCTCAAATCTGATGAACAGTTCCCACAGACAACTTAAGTCTCAAAGCTGATTTCCCACTCGGATTTGAATCACACATCAGATATGACTCTACGTCAAAAGAGATCCTGACTTAAGAACACGACGTCGCTCAAAGTCCACTCTCGCATCTGGACACGTCAGCCGCTACTCAAATCTTAAATTCTAACCAGCAACGCATCGCAACATTCAGATCCTATCGAAATCTAACGAACAACGCTACACGAATTTGAATCTCGCCCGCTAAACCAAAACGTTGTCGTTCCAACTAATCCAAACGAAGTATTTTCACTACCAGCTACAGAAACATACTAACATACTAACATACTCACATCTACTCAGCAATACCAGATTCCGTCACTACTACTGAGCACGATCACCCAGCGCTGACCAACACTCACATCTGATTAGTTCCCGCGGAAATTCTCAAACTTACCAATTGTTCTAAGTACTAAAACGAACCGAATACGCTCACGAAGCCTACCAACTCAAAGGTGGTCATCCATATTTGTTCACGCTCAAATCTGGTCTATGCTAAACCCGATTAATTAACTCAATTAATCTTTCTAAACTTTCGGGTCTCACAAACGAAGTCACCAACCAGCACTTCTTAACTCCCCAAATCTGACTAATACTACGCATAACTCTACAACTGTCCAGAGCTGTTCCAACACACAAATATAGAGACTCGATACACTCACCAAGGTGGTCATCCATATTTGTTCACGCTCAAATCTGGTCTATGCTAAACCCGATTAATTAACTCAATTAATCTTTCTAAACTTTCGGGTCTCACAAACGAAGTCACCAACCAGCACTTCTTAACTCCCCAAATCTGACTAATACTACGCATAACTCTACAACTGTCCAGAGCTGTTCCAACACACAAATATAGAGACTCGATACACTCACCAAGCATACCAGCTCAAAGCTGGTCTTTCCCAGATCTGATCCCGCCATCTGGCCTATACTAAACCCGATTAATTAACTTAATAATCCACAAATCTTTCAGGTTTCGCAAGCACAACTTTTATACTTTGAAGCAAGCTCTCATATCGGCACCTGTCCTAGGTATTCCATCAGGGAAAGGTGGTTTTTTTATTTACACAGACGCGTCTAAGATTAGCCTAGGCACTGTATTGATGCAAAATGATAGGGTTATTGCCTATGCCTCTAAACAGCTGAAGGTTCATGAGAAGAATTATCTGACGCATGATCTTGACCTATCGGTAGTTGTCTTTGCTCTCAAAATTTGGAGGCATTATCTATATGAGGATAAGTGCAAGATTTTCACTGATCACAAGAGTTTGAAGTACTTCTTCACGGTGAAGGAACTGAATATGAGGCAGAGGAGGTGGTTAGAGTTAGTGAAGGATTATAACTATGATATTAGATACCATCAGGGGAAAGCAAACATTGTGCCGACGTATTGAGTAAGAAGATCGTAGTTGTAACTCAGCTGACAGTTAAGAGGCCTTGTAAGGTCCGGATCCAGAAGATAACTACAACAAAGAAAAAATAAATAAATAAATAAAAATAATAAAAATAAAAATAAAATAAAATAAAAGAAAAGGAAAATAGAAAGAAACGACCGCTTACATCTTCTTCGTCTGAAAGTTTCTGTTTCTCTCTCCTTTCCGATCGACACTTCTTAGCCCCGCTTTCCGGCCATATCGTTGCTCGAAAAATTAAACTAAATATAGATTTGGAATCCTCTGGACGAGATCTACATTTCTACACCACTTTTACAAGGTTTTCGTGCGTCTATCGAAAACCCGCCGGAGACCGCCGCCTTCTTTCGTCGGTTCCGGCCACCTCATAGTCGGAAAAATAAAGTGAGATACATATTCAGAACCTTTGTGACGAGACCTACGTTTCTATACAAATTTTGTTAGTTTTTGTTGCGACCACCGAAAAGTCGTCGGAACCGTAGCCGTTGCCAGAGATCGCCGCCGCCTTTTGTCGTCGGAGTTTGAATGGTCAGGTCGAGGAGGTTTATATGAAGCTTTGTTTTCAGCTTTTATGACGACAATCTAGATTTGTAACATGTGATACTGATACTGAATTCAATTGTAATTGTAGGTTAAATATCGGCTTCAAATTAAGGTATTGATCGAGATTTGGAACACAGTTTGAAAATATGTGATTTTAGGAATTTAAAATGTAGAAATAGGGAAAGTTGGAAAGTATGTTCCCTTTAAATGATTATTTGAGATTTCTATTATTTAAGGTCATTTAAATTGATATTCTGGTTATTTATCTGAAATTGGAGTATTATGGAGTTCTTGAGGCTAGAATTGCTGGTACTTGCTGAATTGAGGTACGTAGATATTATTTACTTTCACGATGTCTGACAGAGACTTGTGATGGTATTTGTGTATGATGTATTTTTTATTTGTTGAAATACGTGGTTTTATATGCTGACTTGCATATTATCAGTTGGTAATTGATGTGCAAAATAAAAGATGTTTTTTGTCAACACACATTTGATTTTAGTCAGTCACATCAATGCTACTGACCATATCATCTTGAGCCTATCTGTCTTTGTTAACCGTGCATATTTGGTTGAGATCTTTATATGATATTGTGATGTGTGTCATGTGGATTTTGGACACCCTGATTCGGTCCGGTTTAGGTAGTTGCTGGCTTCGGAAGTCGAGCCATATCCCTTGACACGGTTCACTGAGGGTGAACCATCTCGAGCATATGGATTTGCTATATCGATTCATTGATTCCTGAAATCCTTAGATGTTGTACCTGTACATGCATTACATTCATGCACGACATCATTGAATTTCTATGTCTTACGTTGTGATTTTCTTTGATGTCTCGTACTCGGGATACTGACCCTGAAAGGGGCTGTCGTGTCTTTTGTGTGTGGAAATGACAGGTAGTACAGGTGGGTCTACTTCAGGCGCTAGATAGGAGGCGTCAGGAAGTAGCAGAGCTCCGTGAGAGTGGGCTCATTTGTTTTGGGTATATATTTTCGTTGTTACCAGATAGTATATGTACATAGTTGACATTGGTTTTGTATCGGGGAATGCCCTGAGAAATTGTAGTATATATTTATCAAGCCCTATCGACTTTATGATATTTTGCTAGGATGTTCTTATTACAGTGTTTGGGTTGCACTGAATTACCATGTTATGTTTCCTGAGAACATAATTGAGTTACTTTGAGTATTTTTGAGCTTTCTGGTGTGTCCGATTTACGGGGATGTCATGCCGAAAAATGTTATAGGCCCAAAAACACGACGAAAATTTTAACCCACTTTTCCGCTGTTGAGTAATTAATCCTAATTTCCAAAAAATGTTATTGGCCCAAAAACACGACAAAAATTTTAACCCACTTTTCCGATGTTGAGTAATTAATACTAATTGCATGTTAATAACTTATGATTAGGATAATGACAGCGAGAGACTCAGAGTTTTGGGTTAGTGTTTATACTGCGGGGAGAGAACCTAGAATGAATTCTATGACTTTACAGTCTACACTACTGGATCGCATCCGTAGTAGTCAGGCCAGTGATGAGCATTTACAAAAGTGGAGACTGAGAGATGAGGTGAAGGGTAGTAGACTCTATGCAGTGAACGACAGGATTGCGAAGTATAGGGGTCGATTTTGGATCCCTTCAAGTGATGCGCTGAGAGAGTTGATTATGACAGAAGCTTATGCGTCCTCTAGTTTGTTCACCCGAGGATTACGAAGATGTACCGTGATCTACGTCTGTTATATTGGTGGATAGGCATGAAGCGTGACATCAACAATTTTGAGCCGGAGTGTTTGACCTATCAGCAGGTTAAGATAGAACATCAGAGAACCGTTGGGCTCCCGATACCCCTCCCTATTCCCGAGTAGAAATGGGAGAACATTTCAATGAATTTTATTTTGGGACTTCTGAGGATCGTCAGAGGCTCAAAATCTATGGATTGTGGACCGACTCACCAAGTCAGCACATTTTCTATCAGTGAAGACCACATTCACTATGACACAATACATAGAGTTGTAAACCGGAGATATCGTCAGACTGCATGGGATTCCAGGTTTGATAGTTTCTGACAAGGAGACGCGCATCGGCTTTTTGGAGGAGTCTTCATGCATCCCTATGGACGAAACTACAGTTTAGCACATGTTTTCACCCCCAGACAAATGGGTACACTGATAGGGTAAACCAGATACTAGAGGATCTTTTGCGAGCTTGCGCTATCGATTTTCATGGGAGTTGGGAAACCAAGCTACCTCTAGTAGAGTTTTCATACAGAATTCCAGGACTCCATAGACATGGCACCCTACAAGGCCTTATATGGTTGGAATTGTAGGTCCCCCATTCATTGGGAGGAGGTTGGTGAGCGAGCAGAGTTGGGACTGGAGATTGTCCAGCAGACAAAAACTACAATAATTAGTATCATAGATAGGATGAGGACCGCACAGAGTAGACAAAAGAGTTATACTGATCTGAGGAGGAGGGATTTGGAGTTTTCCGTTGGAGACCATGTTTCTGTGAATGTAGCACCCATGAAGGGTGTTATGAGGTTTGGAAATAAGGGTAAGTTGGCACCTAGGTACAAAGGACCACTCGAGGTTTGGAAATAAGGGCAAGTTGGCACCTAGGTACAAAGGACCATTCGAGGTTCTCAACAGAGGGGGGACGTTGGCTTATCTTATCGCTCTACCACCTAGCTTAGCAGCAGTGCATAACATCTTCCATATCTCTATAGGGAATGTGACGAACCCCTCGTCTGTTCTATGCATCGAGCCACTGTAGCTATCACCACAATTGACTTTCGAGAGTGAGCTACTCGAATCTTGGGCAGACAGGATAGGAAGCTAAACAATCGGACCATTCACATGGTCAAGGTCCAGTGCTGAATCATTCTGATGAAGAAGATACGTGGGAGGTAGAGGCCGACATCAAGGAGCGCTAACCAGAACTTTTCGGTAAGTTTGAATTTCGAGGACGAAATTATTGTTAAGAGGGAGAGTATTGTAACACCAGAAAATTTTTCTTCCTAAATCGTATGCCTTAGTTTTTTTTATTTCTATTCATAGTATTAAATTCATACCACAATTTTTTTCTATGAGATTCATTTGAATAATTTAATGATGGGATAATTTTTAGAATTTTAAACGATACGAAGTAGGAGAGGAGATGACAGGAACATCGAGGTAAATATGATTTCCACAAAATTTGTTCTTGGGTTCATTCCCTATTCATTAAAAGATTTTATAGTAGTGAATTTTAAAAGGATATTTTAGACTATTTTCAAAATTAGTCACTTAAAGGGGTATTTTCAAAAAATAAAGATTATGACAGATAAGAAATTTGTTTAGAAAGGGAGTAACACTTTTATTAGTGGAGTAACACCATGTACACACACAACCTCCTATTTTAATTATTTTTAGCCATAATTCTAAAAAACATAGGGAAGGAAAGGTGGGATATTTGAGTAGCACTTTTATTATAAAGGTAACAACTCTAATAACCATTTTTTTTACAAAAAAAAGAACTTTCTTCCCCATTATATCCGTCCCTCCCCATTAACCACAACATCATTAATAAAAAGAAAACGGGCAGAGAAAAGAACCCTAATCTCCAATATAGCCCCCCCCCCTCCTCACCATCAAAATTTCAAGTTCCTCCATAGCCGTTCAAAGGTGTTCCGACGTCTCAATCCCCTCTCAAGCTCCGTGTCAACGTTGGTTGTATGTTTTTCTAAGAATGGACAAGTACAAAATCTCCTTTGAATGCACCTTTCATTCATGTTATTGCATATATATATAGATCTATTTATTTTATGATTTGAAATATATAATGTTTTACATGACATGTTTGACTCAAATTTTCAGGACAAAGTCTGCCTAGGACCGATATGTAGAAAGGGTTGAAGGAGTGGATGGAGTCGAGAGAGAGACTAGGGCTAAAGGATGAATGGTTCAAGGGTTTGAGGCAAGGGATCGGTCAAGGGATGGTCCATAGACACTAGGTCTGAGTCTAGGGGTTGAGTGGGATCAGTGTGAAGGCCTGGTCATGTCTTGGTGTCGAGATAATGGTCAGAATCGAGGACTGGATCGTACAGGCGCTGGTAGATAGTCTCCGCACGAACAGTGGATTTGCAGACATCGGGTTGGTTGTGTTGGGCATCATGGTCTGGTCTGGTTGGTCCTTGTAGCTATCCCATCGTGTTAGTGTCATTTAAGTCTAAACTGAATGCGATTTAGTAGAGAAATAAATTATTTATGATTTTTTTTGGTTCTGTCGCCAATTCACGGTGTGCGCTCAAACAATGATATTTCAGGCCTCGGGTAGGTCGCTTCGGGCATAATGGTCATGTATGATTTGTTCCAGAAGCTAGCACATCAAGTTAGGGTCACGGAGTCCAGACGGGGTGCGATTTAGTTAAGAAATTAATTTTTTTAATGAATTTTACGTTTTAGTCGCTCAACTGCGCTCGTCGGGCATAAATTTGTCATTTCAGGTTTTGAGTCCTAAAGGCAGCCTATTGTCAAAAAAATGATTAATTTGATGATTTTAAGACTATTTTATGATGTTTAGAAATTTATTCCAATTATTTCTGAAGTATTATTATTTTAAGAAAATTTTATATTGAGGAAAATATGAAAAAGTTTGAGACTTGAAAAAAATATTGAAGTAAGCATGAGTAAAAGTACCGTGTAACCATATCAGATTGACCCATAATGGATTTTGGAAAAGTACTAGGTTGCCTTACATTTGACTGGATTGGACTCCAGAAACGAACTGGGATGCCTTCTAGTACAATGATTTGATATAGCTTGATCAAGCGACTTGAGGTAGAAGGTCCACAGTCTAGAAACGAAGTTCACGGAAATGTTTATTTTAGCGATTTTATTTCATATGTATGAATTTAAAGGAAAAATCATTTTTATGCATTTAATGTCTAAGAAAGTTTATGTGAGTATAAATATTTTAATGCATGTGATTGTATTATTTAGTACTCGTTATTTTTCTTTAGACTCACTAAGTTTAATTGGTCCAGATGATTCATGTTGAGATTGAGGGACAGGACCCATGAGTTGATGCAGTCCGGCGTGGCACACACCCAGAGACCTCGCATTTTTCGCAAAAGTTTGAATAAATAATTTATTTATGATGACTGATTTAAAGTATAGTACGATGGATTATTTTATGGATATTTGCATTCGTGTCACTTGAGAATTTAAATGGTGGAATCTTTGGATGATGCTTGCTACTCTATACATTTATTTAAATTCATAGAACCTTCAATTATTTTATTTTTACATGCTATTTTAATCCTTTCATAAATATTTGTTTTTATGGTGCAAAAGATTTTACATTAATTATATTATCCTTTTAAAATAAATATTCCCAACATTTATTTATTAGGAAATGAGAGTATGGCATTTCAATAATATATGCAACGTGCTATGCAATGCATGTCCGGTATCAAGAACATCGGATATCAAACCGGAAGCCAATCAAAAAGATCATCATCAACATGTGGCAACGTTATCGGGAGTTTGGGCGCCATCCGAGCGGTCCCAACGGAAAATAGATATGGCTGATACGATCAATGGAATCGAAAATATAGTTAAAATTAGCTTAGGAGTTCGGAAAGGGGGGTTGAATGAACTCCTTAGATTTTTATTTTTCGAAACCTTAAAACTGTTTTTACAAGCCTCGCTTAACTCAGACCTGAGTGACCAGATCTGAGGCTCTCAGTCCAAATCTATTTTCTCAATTAACAAATATTGTGCGGAAAAAACCGATTAAACAATGAACAGTTAACAATAAATACGATGCAAGTAAGTAAAGATAGAGTCGAGAATTTGTTTCTGGAAGTTCGGATCTTAAATCTTACATCTCACCTTCTTCCTTTTCAGGAAGGTTCCACTAGAAGATTTGATGTGTACAGCTTCTTTAGACACCCGATCACTTGAGCCTCGCCCACAGTGAACTCGTAGCAGCTCCAAATACAAGGCAGAACACACTGCTGTTTACAGTCAAATGATTTTTCGAACTGCTACAAGAAGCACATTCGTTACAGACTCCAATCTAATTTTACAATGAACACGATACAATAGAGTTCTGTAAATCTTATGTTTTCTTTACAATGAAATTTGTTTACAAATGTAAACCAGAAGATATCTCGAAGGTATTTTTTGTGTACGAACTTCAAAGGTTGTTCTTCGAGATGATAAGATTTGGGATGAAATAATTTCAAGACGTTGAAAGTTATCGACAGAAAGTGAGAGCTTTTTCAAAATCACCGAGAGAGATTCAAAAATGACCGAGAGCTTCTTCATTTGAAATCTTCAGCTATTTATACATCTCCATCCTCAACGGTGATTAATTGAGCCAGTAGACACAAACCATTTTTGCATATTTTCATCGTATCATTGCATTAAATGCTCCATTAATGCTATGCAAAGGTTTGTCGGCTATTGTTAGAGCTGAGTTGACCTTTATACCAAAATAGGTAAACATTGTTTGGACCAACTCTGCGTCCTGCAGAATATAATATAAATAGCTCTCAACTGAGTTTCTTTCAACCACTTTGTCTAACAGGCTTTATATGATTGAATCTCGATCGTTGAATCCTTTGGAATGTATAGTTGTTAAATCTGAAACTCAAATCTGTTTCGGTATTGAGATATGAAATCTTATCTCAAATATATAAGCTTTACTTTCTTTTTCTATAGCGTATATATCCCTTTTTCGCTCTCAAAAAAACACTGAATCTTCCCTCTTTTTGTCTAATAACATCTTATGATCTGAAATCTCTTTTTCTTTACACGTAACGTCAGATCTTATATCTATTCATATCTGAAATACCTGTTCTGATCTGAATCTTTTTTTTCTGAAATCTGAACAAATAACCTCTGAACTGAAACTAATATATAACCTGATCTGATTGCTCCTGATCTGATAAGCTATCTTCCCCGTTATATATAATGTTCCCAATCTCTCGGTTCTGAAACAAAGCCTCTGTACAAAACATGATAAGCTCTGCTCTGAAATACTTAACCCGAGAACTAAAATTATCCCAAAATCCAAATCTGATAAGCTCTGATCTGAACTGTCCTGAAATACTCTGATCTTATATCCTCTGATCTTATCTGAATATTCCTAGTTCAAATCATAACGGATCTAGGTCCTCGATCCGAATCTGATAGAACCCGATTACTCCAAATCTGAGAGCTTAATGTTCAGTTCTTTATCTTGTTTATGTTATCACCAAAACTTATAAATTTTATCTTAACAATTTCCCCCTTTTTGGTGATGACAAAACTTAGCAGCCTTCGACTTAATTAGAGACAAAAATAAATTGCTCAAAGTTGTGCTATGTATATATATTCAAAACGTGCTAAGTAAAAGAGATTCGTACAGAGAACTGAAAAAGTAAAATTGCTCAGCTTCCTCCAAGCTAATGTCGAAATCCTCTCTAGTACTTCTTCCTCCTCTGTATCCACTTCCTCTTTTCATTGAAGTTTCACTACTGCTGCCTCTTCCTCTTCCACTATCTCCAGGTCCAGGTCTGCTTCGATCGTCAGGAGGTTGCGGACCACGACTGCTGCTTACTTCCCCATTTTTGTCATCACGGCCTCTATTGATGTAGGCTATGAGTTTAGACAATTGAGTGCTAAGGGTAGCAAAGTTTTGTTGTTATTCCACGCGGAATTCAAGAATATCATCCACAATAGCAACTTTTTGGTCATGTATATTTTACGAATATCATCCAATTCGATAGAGCAGCTGTGAGACCCGAAAGCTGATGAGATTAATTTCGTTAATTAATCGGGTTTCATTCAGATCAGCTTTGAGTCGATATGCTTAGGGAAGCTATCGGGTTTTGGTTTCAGCGCTTGAGTTCAGTGATCAGTAGTTATCGAGAGTTATCGCTAGATGCTGGTGTTCAGCAGTGGGGACGTCAGCAGCTGTCGCTGAGTATTTTTATTCAGCAGTTGTAGCGAGATCAGCAGTCGCTGAGTAGTAGAGAGTGTGCTAGCGTGTTTCAGCAGTGAGTGGTTCTACGTTGTTGTTTGGATTAGTTGAGACGACAGCGTTTTGGTTAAGCGCTAGGAGATTTAGATGTTGGTGTGTTATCGCGTATTCAACTGTTGCGAGAGATCAATTGTTGCGTAGTAATCAGCTGTTGGTTAGCGATCAGCAGTGGCGAGCGAGTGACGTGTTCGGTGGTGACGTGTCCCTCTCTCTGTGCGACGTCGTTTTATTTATTTATTCGCTGTATAGCGATAGGGAATAGCTGATGCGAGATTTCAGCTGTTGGTTGGACATATTAGTTGTGACAACTGAGTTTGTCGGTGGACCTGTTTCTCAGTAGTCAGTTGTGATTTTAAATAGGGGACTTAGCTGTTGTTCTCTATTATTGTTTACCCGACACTTAGAAATATTTCCCGTGAACCTTATCTTGTCGCGATACCCTAGTTACTGTTCTCAGTAATCTTCTTCGTTTCAATTGTCGTCGGTAGATAGCTCCGACGAGAGTGAGAGTGGTAGCGTTGGACTCCTCTTGCTAAGACGCTTCATTCTATATCTCTTTAGAAGTCTTTGGAGGAGCTGGAAGAGGATCGCAGGATCGCTAAGACATCTCCCTTCTCTAGTCTGTTAGAATAAGTGTCGGATTTCGCATCCTATCCTAGCTTGTTGGGGTAAGTAAAGATTCTACCTTTAAGCTTTGTTAGAGCTTTCTGTTGAGTTAAGAAGGTAGATAAGGGCTGGTGGAGTGGTATCTCCCAGCTGCTGTTGTTTTATATTTCGGTCTTTGAGCAGTAGCTTGTGTTGGCTTAGCAGGTGGTGGATCTGTGTTGCTGGACATCTTTGTAGCAGCTGCGTGTGGTAATTGTAGCTCAGTAGTAGAGGTACGGATGTTGAGCTTGTATTAAGGCTTGGAATTGGCATGGGTATTATGTTTGATTGTTGTGTATGCATTGCTTGTTGTTTATGTGCTGGTTCAATTGTTGCATTGCATACGCATTGTCATTTCCTTTCAGCTGTTGTAGCCGTGCCTTGTTGTGTTGCATCTGTTTTTACCAGGATGCGAGGGCGAGCGGCAATACCGCACTCTCATCTCCCTGCTGGGATCTGTTAGCCACCATGCGCCGAGTGGTTGACTACCACAGTTCATGGGTTGGGCAACGGCAGGTAGAGCTGTTGATGCATCTGGTATTCGGGTGTGGTGTAAAGATGAGTGGGTAATTCCCATATGCTTGTACACACACCGTGGCCACCTTTCCTTGCAGAATCTGTTGTCAGCTGATGAGCTGTGCTTGAGTTCCTTGGCTCCCTTCCTTGGTTGAAGCCTACGGCTGTTGTCCTGTTTCTCATGCATAGCATCTGCATTATATCTCTTGCTGTTCATAGCTGTTTTATAGTTGCTCTCCGTACTGGGGTTGACCCCGAGGTCGCTCTGGGGCTGTTGTGTTTGTTTGCCTATTTGTTGTTCAGGTTTTCCAGGATTTGCAGCTGGTCGAGGTTTTGATCCAGCTAGTGGTGCCCCAGGAGGTGGTTAGAGTGTCCCAGTTATGTATAGTATTTATATGCACTGGTATCACTACGGGTGGGATGTCCCGGGTGATGCTAAGTCTTATATGGCTAGTAGTATATCAATACTAGTGTTGTATTCAGCCGTTGGGCAGTAGTTGTATTTGAATGTTTGTATTGTTGGGGATTTATAAAACTGGGATTATTTTGAGTATCTTGTATTTTTAAATTATCTGTTTAAATCAGTCAGGCCTATGTGAAAATTTTAAGCCACTTTTTGTTATGCTTCCGCTAGTTTTGCGTGGTTTTACTCTGATGAGTGCACGAGGCCTGACATTTTTGGTATCAGAGCTTAAGCTGGGATAAGCTCGATTTCTTTGATCGCACTTGAGTCTAGGCTTAGTGTTGTGTGTTTCTTGTGCTTGACTATGTGACTTATGTGCTGCATATTGTTTGCGTTATGAGATTTCTATGTTGTATCTGTGATGTGTTATCTTATCCTGTTTAGTGCCTTCGTAGATGCCGCCTAGACGTAGGGGTAGAGGTAGGGGATAGTTTCAGGAATCTGAAGGTCAGAGCGAGGATCGGCGTAGTGTTCCTCTTCGTGGTCGTGGTAGGCGTGTAGAGGATGAGGTTTATGACTTGACAGCATATCACGGGTCTGTTCAACAGTGTGAAGTATGATGACGGACTTAGGTTGAGTTTGGCGACTTTCCAGCTTAGGAAAGGTGCGGAGCGTTGGTGGAGAGGCGCTTCGTGGACGCTAGAGGAGACCGGTGTAGGGATTACTTGGGACAGCTTTTGTGTTTCCTTTCGGCAAGAGTACGTTCCGGAGTCGTACGTGAACGCTCGTCAGCGAGAGTTCGATAACTTGGAGCAGGGTACCATGTCTGTGCGGGACTATGCTCGGTTGTTTTCTTCTCTTTTGGCGTATGTTCCGCATGTTTCTGGCCGAAAGAGGGCCAAGAGGACTAAGTTTATTGAGGGTTTGAACGAGGAGTTGTATTCTTTGGTGCCGACGAGCAAACCGAAGAGCTATGCCAAAGCAGTGGATAATGCGATCGACATAGAAGAAGGTCCATGGAACCGGAGGTCTCGTGCTAGGCCTCAGGGTGCTCAGAGTGTCCATCCCGCTGTTCAGGGAGCGCAGTCTTCCTAGTCTTCACAGTCAGCCCATCAGCCCCAGCAGCAGCAGCAGCAGTTAGCACAGCAGTCTGGACGCCAAAGGTTTAGACCTCGTGGCCAACAGTTCAAGAAGAAGGCGGGTTCAGGTTCTTCTGGTTCTGGTAGCTCTAGTAGCAGTGGTTCTAGAGCAGAGTTTTGTGGCTTCTGAGGAGGCAAACATCCGTCGACTCAGTGTGTTGGTGTGTAGGGCTCGTGTAACCTCTGTGGTCAGTATGGGCACTTTTCGAGAGTGTGTCCGTTGGCTGGATCTCAGCAAGCCGCAGCCCCACCTCAGGGTCGAGGAGGATCATCTAGGGCTCGTTCGCCTCAGTTTCAGCAGCCTAGGATGGGAGAGACGCAGTTTAGGCCGTTCCAGTAGCCTGGTCCGTCGCGTTTCGGACAGTCTTCTCAGTCGCTTTTCTCTGGACCCCAGCATGCTCAAGCGACTACCATTACAAGGGAGCAAGCGGAGGGAACGTCGAGCGGAGTGATTACAGGTAACCGTTCTGTCTTTGATTTTCCTGCACGTGTGTTGTTTGACACTGGCGCATCTCATTCGTTCATTTCTGATTCATTTGTGGTCGAGCATGGGTTGCATACCACTTCTCTGTCCGATGTTGTGTCTGTTTCCACTCCTGGCGGCGCGAGCCTGTACTCCCAAGAGGTTTTGTTGGATGGCGTTCTGAGGTTTGGTGAGCATGCGTCCGATGTTGTGTCTGTTTCCACTCCTGGCGGCGCGAGCCTGTACTCCCAAGAGGTTTTGTTGGATGGCGTTCTGAGGTTTGGTGAGCATGCGCTAGTAGCGAATTTGATTCGTTTGATGTTGTGGTATTTCGACTGTATAGTGGGAATGGACGTGTTGTCGAGATTTAGGGCCGCCGTCGATTTTTTCCATGGAGTCGTGCGTTTTAGGCCTCCGTCTGGCGAGAAATGGAATTTCTATGGCCATGATTCCCAGTCGAAGATTCCGTTAGTCTCTGCGATGGAGATGTTCAGCCTTTTGTCGTTAGGTAATGCTGGCTTTATGATTTATGCGTTGGACGCATCTTCTTCTTCGTGCGTGGAGCTTAGAGACGTCCCCGTTGCTCGATATTTCCCTGATGTGTTTGAGGAGGTTCCTAGATTTCCTCCGAGAAGAGAGATCGATTTTAGTATTGAGCTTGTACCTGGTACAGCTCCCATCTCTAGAGCCCCGTATCGTTTAGCGCCTGAAGAGTTGAAAGAACTTAAGGTGCAACTTGACGAACTGTTAAAGAAGGGTTTTATTAGACCGATCATGTCGCCGTGGGGAGCACCTATTCTTTTTGTGAAGAATAAGGACGGATCGATGAGGATGTTCATATACTTTAGGCAGTTGAACAAGGCTACCGTGAAGAATAAGTACCCATTGCCTAGGATCGATGATTTGTTTGACCAGTTGCAAGGGTCTACGTTTTATTCGATGATCGATCTGTGTTCGGGGTACCATCAGTTGCGCATCCGAGAAGCTGATGTTTCAAAAACTTCTTTTCGTACGAGGTACGGGCATTATGAGTTTCTATTTATGCCGTTTGGTTTGACGAATGACCGTGCAGTTTTTATGAACTTGATGAATAGAGTCTTTAGAGAGTTCATCGATCAGTTTGTGATAGTTTTCATCGATGATATTTTGGTGTACTATAAGACTCTGATGGAGCATAAGGAGCATTTGAGAGTTGTTCTCCAAACTCTTCGAGACTCGCAGCTGTATGCCAAGTTTTCTAAGTGCGAGTTTTGGCTGGATAGAGTTGTGTTTCTGGGTCATGTGATTTCAGCGGATGGCATTTCTGTGGAACCAAGTAAGGTAGATTTTGTTTTGAACTGGGAGCGCCCTAAGAATGTGTCTGAGGTTCGTATTTTCTTGGGTTTGGCTGGCTATTACCGTCGTTTTATTGAGTGTTTCTCTAGTATAGCTAGGCCGATGACTCAGCTGACTCAGAAAGATAAACGGTTTGTTTGGACTGAGCAATGCGAGAATAGTTTTCTCTTGCTCAAGGAGAAGTTAACTTCAGCGCCTGTCTTGGCTTTGCCGTCTGGTTCTGGTGGATTCGTTGTTTGTTCGGACTCTTTGCTCAATGGATTGGGCTGTGTGTTGATGCAGCATGGTCGAGTTATTGCCTATGCTCCACGGCAGCTGAAACCACACGAGACTCGATACCCAGTTCATGATTTAGAGCTAGCAGTTGTGGTCTTTGCGTTGAAGATTTGGCGCCGCTATCTGTATGGTGAGCAGTTTGTGGTGTATTCGGATCACAAGAGTTTGAAGTATTTATTTTCGCAACCTGATTTGAATATGAGACAGCGTAGATGGATGGAGCTGCTCAAGAATTTTAATTGTGAGATCAAATATCAGCCTGGAAAAGTGAATGTAGTGGCTGATGCATTGAGCAGAAAGGCTCAAGGAGATATGCTTGCATCGTTGTATGTTTCTAAAGACCGTGAGCATCTTAGCACTAATCGTTGGAGGTTTTACCCAGCTGATGATTATGTTGTGGTGTCTTCTTTCCAAGTGGAGCCACAGATTGTTTCGACCATTAGAGCTGCTCAAAGGACAAATCCTTCTATCCGTTGAAGTTGAAGGTTAGGGCTGGACAACTTGAGGACTATTCTGTCTCAGCTGATGGTTGTTTGCATTTCCGTGGTCGGTTGGTTGTGCCCAATCTGATAGATCTTAAGGAGGAGATCCTTAGAGAAGCATATTGCAGTAGACTCAGTGTTCATCCTGGTGCACGGAGGTTGGTTGTGCCCAATCTGATAGATCTTAAGGAGGAGATCCTTAGAGAAGCATATTGCAGTAGACTCAGTGTTCATCCTGGTGCACGGAAGATGTACCATGCGTTGAAGTCACACTTTTGGTGGGCTGGTTTGAAAAGCGATGTTGCTGGTTTTGTTGCTCGTTGCTTGAATTTTCAGCAGGTTAAGGCTGAAAGAATGAGACCTGGTGGTCTGTTGCAGAGTTTAGAAGTGCCCCAATGGAATTGGGAGCACATAGGAATGGATTTTGTGACGCATTTGCCTCGTTCCAGCAGAGGATGCGATGCGATTTGGGTGGTAGTTGAAAGTTTGTCTAAGTCTGCACAATTTATTCCCTATGGTATGACCTTTTCTTTGAATAAAATGGAGAAGTTGTACGTTGATTTTGTGGTGAGACTACATGGCGTGCCTGTTTCAATTGTTTTAGACCGAGACCCAAGGTTTACTTCCAGGTTCTGGAAGAGTTTGCAAGCAGCTTTAGGTACCAGATTGACTATGAGTACAGGGTATCACCCTGACAGATGGTAAATCAGAGAGAACTATCCAGACGTTGGAGGATATGTTGAGAGCTGTTGTGATGGATTTTGGCGGTAGCTGGAAAGACGCGTTGTCATGGGTAGAATTTTCTTACAATAACAGCTACCATGTGATGATTGGCATGGCGCCGTTTGAGGCGTTGTATGGCAGGAAGTGCAGATCGCCTGTGTGTTGGGAAGAAGTGGGGGAGAAGCAGCTGTCTTCCCCAGATTTTGTGCAGCAAATGAAAGATCATGTGGATCTGATTCGTCAGCGGATGAAAGCTGCCTAGGATCTCCAAGCCAGTTATGCAAATAAGAGGCGTAGGCCTTTAGAGTTTCAGGTTGGTGATCAGGTGTTCCTTAAAGTTTCTCCTTTCAGAAGTGTTATGCGCTTTGATCACAAGGGAAAATTAGCCCCTCGTTACGTTGGACCTTATGAGATTGTTGAGCGGATTGGCCCTTTAACGTATCAGCTATTGTTGCCAGCAGAATTGTCTTATCTACATGATGTCTTTCATATTTCCATGTTGAGGAAATATGAGCCAGATCCCTCACACGTGTTGAGAACAGACGAGGTTGATCTTTATCAGACGTTGAGTCACGTTGAATATCCCTTGCAGATTTTGGACAGGAAAGAGAAACAGCTGAGGAATAAGACCATTCCCTTAGTAATGGTTCAGTGGAGCAAGCATGGTAGAGAGGAAGCTACTTGGGAACTTGAAGAGAAGATGCAACGTGAATGGCCGCATCTGTTTGCGTGAGTGTTGCATCAGATTTCAGTAGTTGTTTGATCAGTTATCTTGAACTCTTGGGTTCAGTTGAGTTGTTCCTGGACTTGTTGATTTCGAGGACGAAATCCTATTTTAGTGGGGGAGAGATGTGAGACCCGAAAGTTGATGAGATTAATTTCGTTAATTAATCTGGTTTCGTTGAGATCAGATTTGAGTCGATATGCTTAGGGAAGCTATCGGGTTTTGGTTTCAGCGCTTGAGTTCAGCGATCAGTAGTTAGCGTGAGTTATCGCTAGATGTTGGTGTTCAGCAGTGGTTACGTCAGCAGCTGTCGTTGAGTAGTTTTATTCAGCAGTTGTAGCGAGATCAGCAGTCGCTGAGTAGTAGAGAGTATGCTAGCGTGTTTCATCAGTGAGTGGTTCTACGTCGTCGTTTGGATTAGTTGAGACGACAGCGTTTTGGTTATGCTCTAGGAGATTCAGATGTTGTGTGTTATCGCGTATTCAGCTGTTGCGAGAGATCAGTTGTTGCGTAGTAATCAGCTAATGGTTAGCGATCAGCAGTGGCTAGCGAGTGACGTGTTCTGTGGTGACGTGTCCCTCTCTCTGTGCGACACGTTTTGTTTAGTTATTCGCTGTTTAGCGATAGGGCATAGCTGATGCGAGATTTCAGCTGTTGGTTGGAAATGTTAGTTGTGACAACTGAGTTTGTCGGTGGACCTGTTTCTCAGTAGTCAGTTGTGATTTTAAATAGGGGACTTAGCTGTTGTTCTCTATTATTATTTCCCCGACACTTAGAAATATTTCCCGTGAACCTTATCTTGTCGCGATACCCTAGTTATTGTTCTCAGTAATCTTCTTCCTTTCAATTGCCGTCGGTCGATAGCTCCGACGAGAGTGAGAGTGGTAGCGTTGGACTCCTCTTGCTAAGACGCTTCATTCTATATCTCTTTAGAAGGCTTTGGAGGAGCTGGAAGAGGATCGCAGGATCGCTAAGACATCTCCCTTCTCTAGTCTGTTAGCATAAGCGTCGGATTTCGCATCCTATCCTAGCTTGTTGGGGTAAGTAAAGATCCTACCTTTAAGCTTTGTTAGAGTTTTCCGTTGAGTTAGGAAGGTAGATAAGGGCTGGTGGAGTGGTAGCTCCCAGCTGCTGTTGTTTTATATTTCGGTCATTGAGCAGTAGCTTGTGTTGGCTTAGCAGGTGGAGGATCTGTGTTGCTCGGACTTCGTTGTAGCAGCTGCGTGTGGTAATTGTAGCTCAGTTGTAACGCCCCAAAAAATCCTTAGGACCATATTTATGCATTTCATAAATCATATGGGCCAAATTGGCAATTTCAAATACTATTAATCTGCTGAATTGTTCATTTCAGCAGGTAATGGTGCGCTGCAGCTGATTTCAGCAGGTAACTCCAAAGAGCAATGCACAAGTTGGTTTAAAATGGATTGTAAAATGTTTTAAGGAGGTAAAATGATTTCTTTTAAAAAGGGTTTGGTGTTT